>KQ995715.1:177606-193589 GCA_001598015.1 Dorcoceras hygrometricum
TGCTCCAAAGGAGTCTTCGAATAGACTAAGATGTCGTCGATGAACATGATCACAAACTGATCGATAAACTCGCGGAAAACTCGGTTCATCAAATCCATAAAGACTGCAGGCGCGTTGGTCAAACCAAACAGCATCACCAAAAACTCAAAATGTCTGTACCTCGTACGAAACGCAGTCTTCGTGACATCCTGATCTCTCACTCTCAGCTGATGGTACCCAGAACGAAGATCAATCTTTGAATACACCGCAGAACCTTGCAACTGATCAAACAGATCATCGATTCTCGGCAACGAGTACTTGTTCTTCACAGTGGCTTTATTCAACTGGCGAAAATCAATGCACATCCGCATTAAGCCATCCTTCTTATTCACAAACAGTATGGGCGCTCCCCACGGTGACATACTAGGACGAATAAAACCTTTCTCCAGCAAATCATCTAACTGCACATTGAGTTCTCTCAACTCCGAAGGCGCCAGAGATATGGAGCACGTGAAATCGGAGCTGTGCCAGGCACCAGCTCTATGCTGAAGTCAATCTCCCACCTCGGAGGAAAACCAGGAATATCCTCCGCGAACACATCCGGGAAATGTTGCACCACGGTAACGTCACTAAGCTGAACGCGGGAAGAAGAAGACGCATCCAAAGCGTAAATCATAAAGCCAGCATTCCCCAAAGACAACAAGCTAAACATCTCCATCGCTGAGACCAACGGGATCTTCGATCTAGAATCTTGGCCGTATAAGTCCCACTTCTCGCCAGACATAGGCCTAAAACGCACAATCCCATGGAAGCAGTCCACGAAGGCCCTATAGTTGGACAGCACATCCATCCCAACTATGCAATCGAAATCCCAAAGCATCAAACGGATCAAGTTCGCTAACAGGACATGCTCACCAAACATGTACCTCCAATCACCCGGCTCGATGTCTCCTCGGCCTGCTCCCTCGTAATGGCGTTAACCTGAGCATGCTGGGGTCCTGAGAAGAAAGGCTGAGACGACTACTCAAAGCGCGAAGGGCCAGGATGCTGAAACGGCCTAAACTGAGTCTCACCCAATCGGGGCTGCTGAAACTGCTGAGAACGGACCCTAGACTGACCTCCACGACCCTGAGGCTGGGCCACGGTCTGCTGTGATCCAGCTGACGGACACACTCTCGCAAAATGCCCGTACTGACCACAAAGGTTGCAGGCACCCTGCACACCAACACACTACGTGGACGGATGCTTTCCACCGCAAAAGCCGCAAAACTCAGCCCGAGAACCACTGCTACTCGAGCTGCCCGAACCAGAAGAGCCAGAACCCGACTTTTTCTTGAACTGTTGACCTCGGGGTCGAAACCTCTGACGGCCAGACTGTTGAGCCACCTATGGCTGCTGCTGCTGCTGGGGCTGATAGGCTGACTGGGAGGACTGAGAAGACTGCGCTCCCTGAATAGTAGGACGACCATCCTACGGTGCCTGTTGCCGACGAGCACGATGTCTACGCAAACCTTCCTCAATGTCAATGGCACTGTCCACAGCCTCAGCGTAAGTCTTGGGCTTACTAGTCAAAACCATCTGATACAACTATTCATTCAAGCCCTCAATAAATCGAGTCTGCTTGGCCCTCTCCCGACCAGAAACATGGGGAACGTAGCTAACAGATAAGAGAACTTCCTAGCATACTCCAGAACAGTCATGGAACCCTGCTCCAGATGGTCGAACTCCCACTCCCGGGCGTTCACATAAGACTCGGGTACATACTCCTGCCGGAAGGTCTCGCAAAAACTGCTCCAAGAGATCCCAACGCCGATCTCCTCAAAGTACTAGAAGCTCCTCGCCACCAGCGCTCTGCGGCCTTCCTAAGCAGTAGAATCACTAAACTCAAACGGAGCTCATCATCATACTGACATCAATCGAAAAGAAAGATGACGTTCCGGAGCCATGAGTCCGCATCCTCACTGGACTCATCACCATCGAAGACTGGAGGGTTCATCCTCTGAAACCGAGCGATCACTACGTCCATCCGCTCCACCGAGGGAGGCAAGTCACCAACTTCCTCCTCCTCATCACTAACACGAGTCCGACTACGAGCACTACGCCTATCCTCGTTCTGTCCTGCTGATTCCTCAAACTGCCCCCTACCTCTACCACGACTTCTAGGCGGCATCTATGAAAACACTCAACAAGATCAAGCAAAACAGAACAGATACGGCATAGATAGCATATAGCACAGAAATATGCAGCACGTAGTCACATAGTCAAGCACACGTAACACACAAAACTGTGCCTAGACTCGAGTGTGAGCAAAGAAATTGAGCTTATCCCAGCTTAAGCTCTGATACCAAAAATGTCAGGCCTCGTGCTCTAAACAGAGTAAAATCATACAAACACATGCGGAAGCTATCAAAAAGCGGGTAAAATTTTTGCTTTTGGCCAGACGGTTTAAACCAATATAATTTAAAATAACATGATACTCAAAAATAGAAACCCAGTTTGCGAAAATCACAACAACAATAACAGTATAGCATACAACCACCAGAATATGTATCAGACTCCAACTACTGGATACAATAACGAAGCACAGGGCATCCCCCTGGCTAACTGATACATATATATATAAATATGCTATACGCAACTGGGACACGCTAACCACCTCCTGGGGCACCACCATCTGGGTTAAAACCACGACCAGCTGTAAAACCTGGGTTCCCTGAAAACAACACAAACAAGGAAACAAACCAAGCCCCAGAGGGACATGGGGTCAAACCCCAGTACAGAGAGCAACAGAAATAGCTAAAGGAATGCATAAGATAAAATGCAGATGCTATGCATGAGACACCGGATAACAACGGAAGGCTCAACCAACAAGGGAGCTAAGGAACTCAAGCACAGCTCCAAGAATCTGCAACAACAGTGGCCACGGGGTGTGTTCACAGTGTGGTAATGAGCCACTAGCCGTGATACAACACCCGAATACCAGATGCATCAAACAACTCAACCTGCCGTTGCCTCGCCCATGAACTTGGGTAGTTAACCACTCGGCGCATGGTGGCTAACGATCCCAGCAGGGAGATGAGAGTGCGGTATTGCCGCTCGCCCTCGCATCCTGGTAAGAATCAACAACAGCAATACAAGATACGAACAATGGCTGCAATAACAATATGAATGCAATATGGGAAATGCGTGTATGCATAACAGGGCAGCTAAACGATCAACAGAAAACACGTATGCACACAGCAACATCCTCATCAATGCACAACAGCCATCTAGCATTCAATCTCACGCCAATTCCCAGAAATATCAAGCTCAGATACGTACCTTATACTTTTGTGCAACAATTACTACAAAACAGGCCCGAGAGATCTGGATAGCAACCTACTAAATACACAACACACAGATCTCAAAAGCTGCACAGAAACTCACGGCCAATTACAGAAGCTCACGGCTGGGAGCCATGCTCAACCAACGCAATTACTACCAAAACAACTTACTGGAAGCTTAAACCAATGCTAGGAACAAGATCTCATCACAAAGGAACGAAGTTCTACCTGCACTACAAAACGCACAAATGGGCAGCAACTTCGTGTTCCTCAACTAGCCAACCACAGCCTCCAAAAGTGATATGGAATGATAGAGCTTCGCAAGAGGAGTCCAACGCTACCTCGAACGTACCAAAAAACGGCCGGAAACGATGGGAATTGCTAGAGAAAAGCTACCGTGAATAATAACCTAGGGTTCGAAGCGAAGAACACAATCGGGGAAAATATTCTAAGTATGGAATCTGGTGCTCGAAATCGAAGACCAAGTCTTCCTTAAATACATCTCGCAAAAGCTGGTTAAATTATCCACCGACATAACCAGCAGGCACCAACAAACCAGCATATGCAAAGAACCAACTGCTGAAATCTCAAACAACGCAAATCAAAACAACGTCGTAGAACACTACCTACGACTGGTTTAAACATCGCGGGAAATATCCAAAAGCTGATACCAGCCGCAACATATAAAACGCAGCGTTGCAACAAATCAAACGGCGTGGCACAACTGACGTCATCCAGTCGCTAGCTCCCGCGCAATACCAGCTGCAAGCTACAGTAACCTCCACCAACTGCAAGCTACAGTAACCTCCACCAGCTTCAAGCTACAGTAGCGAACAAATCTCTCGCAGCTGGACAACCAGTCGCAACATCCAAACGACGACGTTTCCTCCTCGCGCTACAGGAATGTTGACCCGCGTTGACATCTGCTTTGACTGAACAACCATCAGGAACACACGCGACCAGATCTCTCGATAGCGCTACACCAACACGACGTCGCTCCAACTAATCCAAACGCTGTCGTTTTGCCCTTAATGCCAAATACACAAATGCAACGGCTGGATACAACACGCTACCAGCTCTCACTTAACACAAATGCATCCAGCTTTCACTAAAACGATGGCATTTAGGAATCTCGCGCCAAAACACGCTACGAATGGTTTCCACAAATTCGACCAGCTTTCACACAAAAACCAAAAATACGAAGACTTCCAGAATTGCTCCAAATGCTATTGTAGACCCGAAAATGCAAACCAAACTTACCAACAGAGATCTAAACCACCTGATATCTCTAAAAACCGATACATTCCAACAATTAAATCTTGATTACAAATCCAGGTCTCACATGATGAGCATGTGCTAGTGACTAATTTGATTGTTTTGGGAGATTAGAGATTTTGATTGTATTTTGGGAATGGACGTGTTGTCCAGTTATAGAGCGACAGTGGATTGTTTTCATGGTGTAATGAGATTTAGTCCTTAATTTGGAGAGAAATGGGATTTCTATGGTGCTGATTCGCGACCCAAGATTCCTTTTGTGTCTGCCATGGAGATGTTTAGTTTGTTATCGCTAGAGAATTCAGGGTTTATGATCTATGCCTTGGATGTTTCCCGAGTATCGCGAGTAGAGTTGAGCAATGTTCCGATTGCTCGAGAGTTTCCTGACGTGTTTTCGGATGAGATTCCTAGATTCCCTCCGAGACGAGAGATTGACTTCAGCATAGAGTTGGTGCCAGGAACAGCCTCGATTTCTAGAGCTTCGTATCGGTTGGCGCCAGCTGAGTTGAAGGAACTCAAAGAGCAGTTGCGTGATTTGTTAGAGAAGGGCTTCATTAGACCGATTATGTCGCTCTGGGGAGCTTCGATTCTTTTCGTGAAGAAGAATGAGGGATCTATGAGGATGTGTGTGGATTTTCGGCAGTTGAACAAAGCGACGATTAAGAACAAGTATCTGTTGCTGAGGATTGATGACTTGTTTGAATAGTTGCAGGGATCTGCTATATACTCTAAGATTGATCTGCGGTCTGGTTATCATCAGTTGCGGATTAGAGACGTTGATGTGGCGAAGACGGCATTCAGGACTAGGTATGGGCATTATGAGTTATTGGTGATGCCTTTTGGATTGACGAATGCTCCTGCTGTCTTCATGGATTTGATGAATCGCGTCTTCAGTGAGTATATCGATCCTTTTGTGATTGTTTTTATAGATGATATCCTGGTATATTCGAAGAACTTCAGAAAGCATAAAGAGCACTTGAGATTGGTTTTACAGAAACTGAAAGACTCACAGCTGTATGCTAAGTTCAGCAAGTGTGAATTCTGGCTGGATAGAGTTGTCTTTTTGGGTCATGTCATTTTAGCGCAAGGAATTTCCGTGGATCCAGGTAATTTGGACTGATGAATGTGAGTCGAGTTTCCAGTTGCTTAAGGAGAAGTTGACTACTGCTCCTGTGTTAGCTTTGCCTTCAGGTTCTGGAGGTTTTGTAGTTTGCTCTGATGCTTCTTTGTGTGGTTTAGGATGCGTGTTGATGCAGAACAGGTGCGTGATAGCCTATGCGTCTCGACAATTGAAGCCCCATGAGACGAGATACCCCGTTCATGATCTTGAGTTGGCTGCCATAGTGTTTGCCTTGAAGATTTGGCGTCACTATTTGTATGGTGAACAATTTGTGGTGTACACGACCACAAGATTTTGAAGTATATCTTCACGCAGTCAGATTTGAATATGAGGAAACGCCACTGGATGGAGTTGCTGAAGGATTTTGAGTGTGAGATTCAGTATCAGCCTGGGCGAATGAATTTAGTGGCCGATGCTTTGAGTAGGAAAGCCCAACCGGCGATGTTGATGTCGATGAGTATATCCAAAGTCCATGAGGATTTGGGGACTTCTGGGTGGCGTTTTCAGCCGAGTGATCAGTATTTTTGTGGTTTCTTCTTTGCAGTTCTAACCACAGATTGTAGCAGACATTAGAGCAGCGCAGAGGACTGATCCATATGTGCATGAGTTGAAGATTAAGGCTCAGAATGGTCAGTCGGAGGATTTTTCTGTTGCTTCTTATGGATGCTTGAGATTTCGAGGTAGGGTTGGTGGTTCCGAATTTGATTGATTTGAAGGAAGACATCTTAAATGAAGCTCATTGTAGTCGGTACAGTGTGCATCCGGGCGAGAGGAAGATGTATCATGCCCTGAAGTCTCATTTGTGGTGGGAAGGCATGAGGAGTGACATATCTGGATTTGTAGCTCGATGTTTGAATTGCCAACAGGTCAAGGCTAAGAGGATGAGACCTGGTGGATTTCTACAGAGTTTAGAAGTGCCTCAGTGGAATTGGGAGCACATCGCCATGGATTTTGTGACTCATTTGCCTCGATCGAGTAGGGGATGTGATGTTGTTTGGGTTGTGATTGATAGACTTTCAAAGTCAGCCCATTTCATTCCCTATGATGTGAGATGTTCGATGAAGAAGATGGCGCGACTATGCATTGACCATGTGGTGAGGTTGCATGGAGTGCCGATTTCAATAGTGTCAGATAGAGATCCAAGGTTTACTTCCCGATTTTGGAAGAGCTTGCAGGCAGCGATGGGTTCGAGATTGGCTATGAGTACAGCCTATCACCCACAGATCGATGGTCAATCTGAGATGACCATTCAGGTTTTAGAGGATATGCTACGAGCAGTTGTGTTGGATTTCAGTGGTGGCTGACAGGATTCTTTATCCTTAGTTGAATTTTCATATAACAACAGCTACCAAGTGACTATTGGGATGGCCCCTTTTGAAGCGCTGTATGGTCGCAAGTGTAGATCACCGATCTGCTGGGTAGAGATTGGTGAGAATCAGTTGTCTACTCCTGGGTTTGTGCAGCACATGAAAGATCATATTGAGTTGATTCGGAGTAGGATGAAAGCTGCTCAAGATCGACATGCTAGCTATGCTAATAAGAGACGTCGACCTCTGGAATTCGAAGTTGGTGATCGAGTGTTTCTCAAAGATTCTCCTTTCAAGAGTGTGATGAGATTCAGAATGAAGGGTAAATTGGCTCCTAGATTATCAGGCCTCGTGCTCACAACAGAGTAAAACCACATAAACACAAGCGGGAGCTACTAAAAAGCGGGTAAAATTTTTGCTTTTGACCTGACGGTTTAAAACAATATAATTTAAAGTACGACAATACTCAAATAGATATCCCAGTTTATCAAAACCACCACAACAAACGGTACAGCATAAACATGTATCAAATACCTGGTAACAACCACAACTGAGTACAACAAAATACAACAAAAGCACAAGGCATCCCCTGGCTAGCTATACTGATACATAAATATATGTTATACGCTACTGGGATACTCTAACCACCTCCTGGGGCACCTCCAGCTGGGTAAAAACCACGACCAGCTGCAGAACCTGAACAACACATAAGGCAAGAAAAACAAACCAAGCCCCAGAGGGACATGGGGTCAAACCCCAGTACGGAGAGCAACTGAAACAGCTAAAGAAAAGCATAAGATAAAATGCAGATGCTATGCATGAGACACCGGATAACAGCTGAAGGCTACAACCGAAGGAAGCACTTCGCGATCTTACTTCCAGCTACCAACAGCTCCCAAGAGTTGTATAGGATGAAAGAGCTTCTCAAGAGGAGTCTCACGCTACCTCGAACGTCCAAAAAGGTTGCCGGAAACGACGGGAATTCGCTGGAGAAACTCATGGTGAACAGTGTTCTAGGGTTCGAAGCGAAGAACAACAATCGGGAGAAAATATCGCTAAGTATGGAATCTGATAATCCAGTCGAAGACCAAGTCTTCTAATATATATACACTTCACACCAGCTAACAGCAGCAAGAGAGGGTTCCACCGACAGCAGTTGCACTGTTCCACAAACCAATGGCTGGATATGCGCTACAACAAATTCCTACTGCTGGACACTAAAACTGCCAACAGCTGAAAAACCCAACGGCTGGATTTCTCAAACAACGCTAAGCAAAACGGCGTCGCATCAACTTAACCAAACGACGTCGCATAGGATACGTCATCCTTGATGTCAACAGCTGATCAACCAAACCAGCAGCTGGATAAAACAATGCAACAGATCCCTCAACAGTAATTGTCTTACGCGACAAGCAGCTGATTCCCAAAACGCTGTGTTTCAACTAAATAAAACGGCGTCGTAAAGAACCCAACAGCTGATCACTACTGAAGGCAAACGCACAAGCTGCTGAACAACAAAACGCGCTAACTATCCAACATCTGAAATCCACGTAAGCGCTACTGCTGATTCTTAACCAAACACAAAGTCTGATATAATATACGCGTTCAACAGATCTCTACTGTTCACTAGGTCAAAACGACGACGTTTGCACCCTATACAAAACCAACAGCTGGTCTCTAACGCGAAATTACCAAACTGTCCAGAATTATTACAAATGTGAAATCTGACCCAAAATTATATAAAAACCTTCCAAATGAAATCTGAACATCCAGAATTCCTTAAGAACCGATTAATCCAACAATGAATCTTTATTACATTTCAGGTCTCACATAGATTCGTTAGTCCCTTTGAGATTGTTGAGAGGATCGGACAGTTGGCTTATAGATTGAGACTGTCTGATGAGTTAGCAGCGATGCATGATGTGTTTCATGTGTCAATGTTGAGGAAATATGAGCCATATCCGTACCATATGTTGAGGACTGATGAGGTTGAGATGGATTCTACCTTGAGCTATGTTGAATATCCAGTGTAGATTCTGGATAGGAAGGAGAATCAGTTGAGGAATAAGGTAATTCCGTTGGTGATGGTCCAATGGAGCAAGCATGGTCGTGAGGAAGCTACATGGGAAGTGGAAGAGAAGATGAGACAAGAGTGGCCTCATCTATTTGAGCTTTGACAGTGGAGTTGTGTTGGAAAGTTCTGGTGTTTTGTTGTTTCTGCCCTGTGTTTGCCTTTGATTTCGAGGACGAAATCTCTTAAGATGGGGAGAATGTGAGGACTATAATTTTCTAAGTACGATTTAATTAGCTAATCAGATTTGGTTTAGAATTAGATAATTGAGTTTCTGACTATAGGGTTTTCAGATTTGAAGACTTGGTGATTTTTCAGAATTTCAGTTTTGAGCGGGATCTGGATGTTCAGATCTGTCCCTCGTGTGTTTGCTTGAATTTTTGCGAGTCGGGAGTGAAACGGTGTCGTTTGGGTGCTAGTTAGACATAGCGTTGCAAGAGAATGCCACGTCGTATTGTGTATTCAGACTTGACGCTAGTGAATGAAATCTGCTTATCGGGCGTGAGCAGATGTGAGTTTCTACTCGAGGAAGTCAGTGATGGTCAGTGGTCCAGAGTTGTTCAGATGTCAATGTTGGTCAACGGTACTATGTAGACCGGTGCAGTTTGGTGAATACAGATGTGATCAAGATCTGAGGAGCATTAGAGGGATCTGTTGTGAGAGCGAACTCCGATGCTACGTCATTTTGATAAGTAAGGGCGACGTCGTTTTGATTAGAACGCGTGTTTGTTTGGAGATTAGATCTGAGTTAGCGTTGGCAGAGGTGAGTGTTAGCTGAGGCCAGATTTGAGAGACTTCTGCCTTAGCAATGAGATCTGAACTTGTCGGTGAATTGACTTCTGTTGTAGCTCAGACTTGGGTATTTAACTTAAGTGTCGATCAACACTTAGAGTATTTTGAACCTTATATTCCCTATCTTAATTCCCGATAACCCTCGATTGTTACTGTTCATCTGAACCCTATTTCCGTCGATTGCCGTCATTTTTTGCCGCCGTTTGGAGCAAGATTGGTAGCGCTGAGCTCGTCTTCTCTAGAGCTTTCGATTGATACCAGTTTGGAGACTGGAGTCGCCGGATTTGAGGAGCACGAAGTTGTTGCAGTGTTCGTAGGTCTTCTCAATTGTGGACAGTAGTTCTTCTGTTCTTCTTCTCTAGAGCTTTCGATTGATACCAGTTTGGAGACTGGAGTCGCCGGATTTGAGGAGCACGAAGTTGTTGCAGTGTTCGTAGGTCTTCTCAATTGTGGACAGTAGTTCTTCTGTTCTTTAACAGCTTTGGGTAAGTGATTCTTTACCGATTTAAGCTTCTTATGAGAGTTGAGTAATGCTCCGTTGGGGTTAGGTAGCTGAGTTATGCTACTGGGCTTTAGGAATTAAGCTATTTGAGTTCATATTTGAGTTGATATTGAGATATCTTAACAGATTCGAGCTTATAGTGGCTTCTATTGAGTTCGCCGTGAAGCTGCTTGGGCAGTAGACTTGAGTTGGTTGCTGCTCCCTTGTTTTTGTCAGATCTGTTGAGGTAGAAGCTGATTGAGGTACGAATTGAGCTAGATTTTAGCAGCTTTGCTATCAGCTTTGGGATATTTATATCGTGTATTAGCTGCTGTGAATTGTATTGATTGCTGAATGTTTATGTGCTCTTGTCTGTGTTGTGTGCATGTCAGCTTTATGCATTGATTAAGCATGAGTCTGCTGTGCATTCACGCATACATATTGAATCTGATTCCTTTGAAAGCTGAATCCCTTTACACGTTTTGATCGGCCGGCTGAGTCGTCGTGCCTGAAAGGTCCAACGCTGTTTTTGATATGGTGGCCAGCTGAGTCGTTTTGCCTGAATACCACTATGCCCTGTGATGGTCGGCTGAGTCGTCGTACCTGAAGATCACAAGATGATGATGAATGATGAGACCTGCACAGCTGAGTCGTCGTGCTATGTTTCCCTACCGATGATTCTTGGTATCCCTTTCATGCATTGCACGATTGACCGGGAGACGCTCAATACAATAAAATCAAACACAACCATAGGGTGTTTTGGTTGATTACCTTACTGGCAACTCGTGCCTGGCTCCGACCAGTTTCGCGAGGAAACCGGCATTTCACGGTAGGCGGCGGTAGACTACGTCAATCAGGTCCACGACCGGAAGCGAGACTCCTTCGTCAGCCTGCACTAGAAGGCCTGACGAGATCAGCACGGACGGATTCTCCTCGTTAAGTTGGCAGGAACAAATTCCGGCGAAGCAAGGCGGCGACGGCGCAAGGCGGCGGCGGCGGCGGCTTTTGAGAGAGGAGAGGGGGCGGCGCTTTTAGCTAGGGTTAGGGTTTGATTAATGAATTGTTAGTTATGAAGCCTAAGTCTACATTAAGTAGACTCATGATAGACTTGGACCGGCCCAACGGGCCCGGGTCCAACGGATGAACATTCGGTTCATCCCTATCACCGTAACTTCATCATAACTCCGATCACCGATCAGATCGGACGGATCGACTCAGTTTCCAAAACTGAATACTATGATCTGAAAAACCATTTTTCAGAACCCCAGTGCAAAATGACCGTTTTGCCCCTCAACAGCGGAAATCACGATTTGACCCCTGTTGACTTTTAGGAAGTCGCACTCCCCAAAATCCTCTTCTCATGCTCAACACATTGAGCTCAGTATCCATGCGGGAATCTCGAATCTAGTACTTGTGTGACCCTCAATGGTTCAGGGATACATCTAGCCATGGGCCCACAACCATTGTGGCTCCGGAATCACAATTCCGGACTTGCCCATCGGATCATGGTAAGAGCGTCTAGCAACATCGCCCCATGATCCCCTAGGTATCACTGATAGTGCCTGCAAGAACAAGTTGGTCATGGTTAGCGTACAGTACGGTCCTTTCAATCCATATATCCCGATCAGATCAACGACCATTGGTAAATCGAGAGTCGCTAAAGATCCGATAGCTATGCATACATCTTGGAGATCGAATAGTGACATCGTGAGTGCAACTAGGTAAACACATTTACCTAAAACACTTCTAGTACTCTGGTCAGAGATTTATACACTATTATCCCCTCAGATAGCATAGGATATCCACGCATGTCTGCGAGCGGTGAATCCTCGAAAACGATGCATCGACTCCTCCATGCATCGGGGTCTCACCCAATCCCGCCGCCTAATGACCCCAAGTGAGTCGGCAAACGGGTCAAAGTGAGACGCCTATCATGTAGAGTCTCAATGACGTTTCGAGTCGTGAGGACTAATCAGTACAACCAAGACCTCGGACTTATCCACTCGATAAATGGTAACCACTTGGAAAGTCCGAACGAGGGTAGTTCGATAGATCACCAGGTCACTATCTATCTGCATGCTCAGAACATCACAATGTTCCCTACCAATGAAACATGGTACTTCGCATCGCAGATACTAGTCTCGAGCTCGGGCGGCCTTATCCTCATTTTGACGGCCCAATCGACTAGGAACTAATTCAGAATACACAGTGACTATTAGATGTGTTTCATGATAGCCGTCATACCCACTATCACATCTAACATACACTATAGTGCATTCTAGGTCTTTACTCAACGCAATTGTTAATCATTATACAACACAATGAAAGTAAAGAATGACATATAGATGAATGCGAATATCATATATAAAGATTGTTTTATACAAGAGTATATAAACCCACACGCCACAAGTTGGCTAGTTGGGAATCTACTCTAACAATCTTCCACTTGCCCTAAAGCCAACTACTCATCAGACGCAGTCCCATCGTTTCGCGATGTTTTTCAAACAACGGTCCAGGCAAGGGCTTCGTAAGTGGATCAGCAACGTTGTCCACAGAGGCGACTCTCTCAACTGCTATGTCACCTCTAGCCACAATATCCCGGATTATGTGGTATTTCCTCAGTATGTGTTTGGATCTTTGGTGAGACCTAGGCTCCTTTGCTTGCGCAACGGCACCCGTATTGTCGCAGTACACCGGGACTGGACCAACTCCATTAGGAATGACGCCCAACTCTTGGACGAAATTCCTTATCCAAACCGCCTCCTTAGCAGCAGCTGATGCTGTGATGTACTCAGCCTCAGAGGTTGAATCCGCGATGATGTCTTGCTTGGAACTCTTCCAAGAGACAGCACCACCATTGAGCATGAATACAAATCCAGAGGTAGACGAATGACGCCCAACTCTTGGACGAAATTCCTTATCCAAACCGCCTCCTTAGCAGCAGCTGATGCTGTGATGTACTCAGCCTCAGAGGTTGAATCCGCGATGATGTCTTGCTTGGAACTCTTCCAAGAGACAGCACCACCATTGAGCATGAATACAAATCCAGAGGTAGACTTCGAATCATCCACGTCACACTGGAAGCTAGAATCAGTGTAGCCTTCCAGTTTCAGTTCACCACCCCCATAGACCATGAACATATTCTTAGTCCTTCGCAAGTACTTAAGAATATCCTTCACAGCCTTCCAATGCAATTGGCCGGGGTTGGCCTGGTAGCGGCTCGTGACACTCAGAGCATATGCGACATCCGGTCTACTGGAGATCATGCCATACATAATACTACCTATTGCCGAGGCATATGGCACACGTGTCATACTCTCTATCTCCTCATCAGTCTTCGGACACATAGACTTAGATAGAGTGACCCCGTGGCACATAGGTAGGTGTCCTCTCTTGGACTCTTCCATAGAGAACGCTTAAGTATTGTATCGATGTAGGTGGCTTGGTTGAGTCCGAGCATCCATTTAGATCTATCCCAATAGATCTGTATTCCAAGAATATAGGATGCTTCACCCATGTCCTTCATCGAAAATCTACTAGACAACTATACTTTAGTTGATTGCAGCATTCCTACATCATTCCCAATGAGTAGAATGTCATCAACATAAAGTACGAGGAATGTCACAGCGCTTTTAACTACCTTCTTATACACACATGGCTCCTCGGGATTCTTGATGAAACCGATTTCCTTAATTGTTTCATCGAATCTCAGGTTCCAACTTCGTGATGCTTGTTTGAGACCGTAGATCGATCTCTGAAGCTTGCATACCTTATGCTCGCTTCCAACAGATATGAAACCCTCAGGCTGCGTCATATAGATCTCTTCCTTAATGTTTCCATTAAGGAACGCAGTTTTCACATCCATTTGCCATATCTCATAGTCGTACCATGCGGCTATGGCTAACAAGATTCTAATCAACTTGAACATTGCGACTGGCGAGAAGGTTTCATCATAGTCAACACCTTTCCTTTGAGTGTAACCTTTCGCGACCAGTCGTGCATTGTAGGTCATTACCTTACCATCAGGTCCAAGTTTCCTCTTGTATACCCATTTGCACCCAATAGGAACAATTCCTTCGGGAGGATTGACAAGAGTCCAAACTTGGTTAGCATGCATTGAGTCAAACTCAGACTGCATTGCTTCAAGCCACAAATTAGAATCAGCATCGGAAATTGCCTCCTTGAAAGTTCTTGGATCAGATCCAACAACTTGATCACCTTGATCATCTTCAAGGAGAAAACCATATCTCTCAGGAGCCCTAGGAACCCTTTCGGATCTCCTAGGTGCGACCATTTCTGGTACTGGCTCTAGAGGTGCAGGAGATTCACTTGGTACTTCGATTGGATCTCGAACCTCTTCGAGTTCTACTATTTTGCCTTTTCTATCAAGTAGAAATTCCCTTTCCATAAAGGTGGCATTCCTAGAAACAAACATTTTTGTTTCGCTCGGATAGTAGAAGTAGTATCCAATGGAATTCTTTGGATACCCAATGAAGTAGCATAAGATGGATCTCGTATCCAGCTTATCTCCCACTGTCTACTTCACGTAAGCAGGACATCCCCAAATCCTCATGAAGGGTTGTTTATTCATCTTTCCCTTGAGACAAGACTCACAAGTCGGTAGGGAGTTAATGTCTGACAGATCAAACATGTCACTCCTAACTAACTTGTTCATCCTACTTAGAGAAATATGACCTAGCCTAGCGTGCCAAAGTTGTGCTGGGTTCAAGTTATCGTGTTTCCTTTTAATCGTTGTTGTATGTGCTTCGACATCGCGAGTTGGAACGCCTTTTGATTTTAAGGTGTACAAATCGTTTTCGCGTTCCCCAATTCCAATTAAACATTCATTCTTGTAATATTACAAATCGAATTAGCAAACATACAAGAATATCCATCACTATCAAGCATAGAAACAGAAATAATGTTGTTTATTAATTCGGGAACAAATAAAACGTTTCTCAATAACAACTTAAAATCAGAAGACAGAAATAAATAAACATCTCCTATAGCTACTGCAGCAACTCTTGCTCCATTGCCAAGCCTCAAGTGGGTCTCACCCTCTCTAAGACGTCGGCTTCTTGTCATCACCTGCAAATCATTGCAGATATGAGATCCACATCCGGTATCAAGTACCCAAGAAGTCGAATTAAGAGACATACTTATTTCAATATAGAAAATACCTTTCGCAGTTCACAACTGCTCGAGGTACTCCTTGCAGTTCCTCCTCCAATGCCCAGGCTTGTGGCAGTGGTGGCAAACATCCTCAGACTTGTTCGGCTTGGAAGCCTTTGCCTTTGGCTTCTTGGCGGCCTTTTCCTCCTTCGCAGGAGCAGAACGCTTCTTGCTCTTGCGTCTGGGCCCCTTCTTCGCAGAAGAGCCCATAAGGAGGACGGGTTTGTCCTTCTTTATGGTTCCTTCAAACTCCTTGCAGTTCCTCCTCCAATGCCCAGGCTTGTGGCAGTGGTGGCAAACATCCTCAGACTTGTTCGGCTTGGAAGCCTTTGCCTTTGGCTTCTTGGCGGCCTTTTCCTCCTTCGCAGGAGCAGAACGCTTCTTGCTCTTGCGTCTGGGCCCCTTCTTCGCAGAAGAGCCCATAAGGAGGACGGGTTTGTCCTTCTTTATGGTTCCTTCAAAC
>KQ995715.1:220285-251715 GCA_001598015.1 Dorcoceras hygrometricum
TATCTATCTGCATGCTCAGAACATCACAATGTTCCCTACCAATGAAACATGGTACTTCGCATCGCAGATACTAGTCTCGAGCTCGGGCGGCCTTATCCTCATTTTGACGGCCCAATCGACTAGGAACTAATTCAGAATACACAGTGACTATTAGATGTGTTTCATGATAGCCGTCATACCCACTATCACATCTAACATACACTATAGTGCATTCTAGGTCTTTACTCAACGCAATTGTTAATCATTATACAACACAATGAAAGTAAAGAATGCCATATAGATGAATGCGAATATCATATATAAAGATTGTTTTATACAAGAGTCTATAAACTCACACTCCACAAGTTGGCTAGTTGGGCATCTACTCTAATAAACCAGGCTGGACAAAGTGGAGCTTCAGCTGGTCGATCCCCTTTCTGATTTGAGTCCCAGTGTATTTATATTTATATTGAGCTAGGGGATGTCATGTGCCTTTATGTATGTTGGGGATCGTGTGTGGTGTTATTGACTGTTGTTGTTTGAGTTCTGAGTTAACTCTTATTTTGAGTATGATGTATTTTGAATGATATTGGATCAGGCCCATTATTGAAAAATTTTTAGCCCATATTTTTGTGATGCTTCCGCATATTTGTGACTAATTGTTGTATTAGCGCACGTGACCTGACACGAAGGGAGAGAGGCGTCGGGTGTAGTGGTGCGGCGGCTAGGGTTTGTTGCATGGGGTGGTCGGTTCGGTTGGACCGGTTGGGTCGGTTCAGATGGATCGGATCGGGTCGGGTCAGTCAAGGATCGGGTCAAATATTTTATGTCTCGTTCGAGTTATTTTATTTCCGGACCGGGTATTTTTATTTTAAAGTTTTAAGTCCAATTTTTAAGAATATTAGGTCAAACATTTTAAGTCAATTTTTAAAGTCAAACTTTTAATTATTTTAGGGGCCTAATATTTGTAGTAACTTTTAAGGTCTAATTTTTAGTCAAGGGACTTTTATTTGGTCAAATTTCAATGCCTGATTTTTAAGTTGAAGGACACAGTACCCTTATCAATTTTGAAGTTCAATTTTTAAGTTTAATGGCCAAGTAGAATTTTATGTTAAGTTCCAGTTTCAGATGTAGGTCTAGGCTTTTGGGCTTAGAATTAGTGGACCAGGCTCTTGCACCAGTCCTTGACCGGAGGTTGAAGGAAAATGTAGAAGTCCGTAAATATATATTTAATTATATATGTAGTATTTTATGCATACGATTATGATATTGTTTCATGAAAAAATTAAATATATATTGACGGGCTAATCTTTTAAATTTCATCTTTTATGACGATCACGCATCATGAAAGTTTATGAAATGTTAAAGGCATGTTTGAAAAGAAAATATTTTGAGGGATTGAAGTGATTTGTGGAAAAGTAGACTATGAGCGGATCCGAGATACCGGGCCCGGTGAACCTATGGTAATGTTATAATGAGCTTATGGATTCATGTGTTCACAGCATGGTGAAGTGGAAGCATAGAGGTGTGAGGGATCCTGAGGTAAGGTCGGGTGAACCGCATCGCCACGTACGTTGGTTTCTTATGATTGATCAATCGTTAATGTAATGGCCCACACATCATGTATACGACCCACACGTTTTTATGTTATTTTATGTCATGTCATGCCTTGATATATGATTATGTAATGTTATGACTGATTTATGAGCCATGTTTTACGATCATCCATGCATGCATGTCTTAAAGCTATTTTTACGATATGTACGTGCTTGCATGTGGTTGTATTATACGTACTTTGTTATTATCAGATAGAGTATGCTGGGCCTTTAGGCTTACTAGATTTAAATGGTGTAGGTGAGCCTGCAGTTGATTTCATTCCTACTGGCGGTGATGACCTCTGTGCGCCCGCTGCAGCTGCTACCTCGTTACCGCTTCTTATGTTTTGTTTGATGAGACATGTTCAGATTTCACATTTTATTTACTCTGGTTGTAAGACAAAATGAATGATTTAATGTTTTCATATTTTAAAGTGATGTGGAGGAAAGTTTCGGTGGACGAACTATGTTTTCTTTTAATAATGTTTATTCCGCACTTTATTTTAAAAAAAATTTCTAGAGTACGGTTCGTTTCAGTTATAGTGTTGCAGATTACGCAGGTTGCAATATTGATAAGCGTAGCACTAGTGGAACTTGTTGGTTCTTGGTTGATAGACTGATTTCATGGTTCAGCAAGAAACAGACATCAATAGTCACTCCTACAGCTGAGGTAGAGTACCTAGAAGCTGGGAGCTGCTGTGCTCAAATTTCATCTTCTATGACAACAAAAGTGCAATCGCGATCACTCAGAACCCCGTGATACATTCTAGGACCAAGAATATTGACATACGCCATCATTTCATTAGAGACCATGTGCTAAAGAAAGACGTTCGGGTGGAGCATGTACCAACAGATCAGCAAGTAGCTGATATATTCACCAAGCCTCTGTCGGACGCTAAGTTTTCTTATTTTAGAAACATTGTAGGTCTCTTGGATATGTCTTGACTGTTTTCTACATGCATATGTTCAGGGGGAACAACATAACTCAAACATATAATACAATGGTCCGCTGTTTCTTCTCCAAGCTGGTCAGCTCCGTGCTGATCTGGTCCAGCTTAGAGACATGCATAGTGTGATATATCACGGTGTTTGAGTTAATTGTTTTCGCACTGGTATATTAAATCGAATGACTGAGATTGTTTTGCCTTTTAAAATTCATTTTAAATCGGACGGTCATCTTTCTGGAATTTCAAATGACTTTAATGTGATGATGACACGTGTGAACTTAAAACCCTTCTCTCTCCTCGTCGTACATAAACAGTTTTTCTTTACTTTTTCAGTACGCTTCTAAATCTTTCGTGCATTATAGCAATCTAGCAAGAAGTTCAGCAGCATTTTCTTGCAATCTTTCGCAATTCCTTTGCTTCCTAACCCTATAATCTCCGAAATGGCTGCTTCCCTTTCCATCAATACTATGTAGGTGAACTGTGAGTCTGTGCTCGCCATGGAGCACACTGGAATGGTGAGGATATTTAAGTCCCTGGAGGAAACAGGGCTTAAGGGATTTTTGGAGGTATCTGGTTCATTGTTTGAGGGAGCAGTGATTGAGATCTTTGCGAACGCCAAGGTGATAGCTGGCACGATTGTGAGCTTCGTGGCCAACAGAAAGATGGTAATCACGAAGGATGTGTTTTCAGAAACTTTTGGACTTCCGTCTGAAGGGATGGTTGGTTCGCTCGATCTTTCAGCCCAGGCTGTGGCGGAGATGAGAATGAGGTTCTCCAGTATCGATGTTCCATTTAGGGCACCCCAACAAGAAGAGGGAGATGAAGATTGAGTATCGCCTGTTGCATGATATTGTGGCCAAGGAACTGTGTGCCAAAGCTGGTTAGATGTGGTGACCAGCGAAAAGTTTGACCAAGGTTGAGAAGAAGAAGAAGAAGAAAGACAAGGTAGTTTCAGTGGTGAAGAATCCGGTGGTGATTGTGGAGAATACATCGGTGGCTGAGAGCCATGCTGCTCCACAAAAGTCCACATCTGGGACCAGCTCAGATGAGGACTCACGCCCTTTGTCCAAACTAGGCGCAATGAAGAAAGGTGGCGCTGCACCAAAGTGCAAACTGGTCGTGGATTCACCGGATTCGGAGTCTACGCTGTCTATCCCTCTGGTGATGATAACAAAGAAACAGAGGACATAGAGGAAGAAACCGGTGAAGAAAACTGGTGATAACAAGGCTGAATCCCAACCCGGTCCGGTTCCTGAAATCCCAGCTGAGGCTGTGATATCCTTACCACTGCTGCTCCAGAAGACAAT
This sequence comes from Dorcoceras hygrometricum, assembly GCA_001598015.1. Lineage (NCBI taxonomy): Eukaryota > Viridiplantae > Streptophyta > Magnoliopsida > Lamiales > Gesneriaceae > Dorcoceras > Dorcoceras hygrometricum. Next base: position 224,114 of record KQ995715.1, read on the forward strand.
ATGGAGACAACTCCAAAAATGGAGGACAGGCTGATAATGCTTCCACCGCTACTGATCAGGAAGAGCATGCGGAGTGTACTGACAAAACGGAGATAGAGGCTGTTAACAACGAGAGTGCTATTGTGGTCAGGTCTGGACCTGCACAACCAGCTCAGCAGCCCATAACTTCTATTGGCAAGTGTGAGACCTGGATTTGTTATTGAGATTAATCGTTGGAATTAATCGGTGGATTTTGAGATTTTGTGGTTTAGATCTCTGTTTTGAGTTGCATTTTTGGGTTCCATTTCGTGTGTTGAGCAATTCTGGATGTTTTAGTGTTTTTGAGTTTTTGAGGAAAAAGCTGGTCGGTGGCGAAAACAGTCGTAGCTTGTTTTGGTAGCGCAGGGCTTGAAACGCCGTCGTTTGAGATGTTGCGACTGGTGTTTCGTATATTGCGACTGGTTGTGCTTTGCAGCTGCGACTGGTTTTATGCGAGGAGTTGTTGCGTCTGGATGAGCAGTCGAGAGTTATGGTCAACGCGGGTCAGCGCTCCTGTGCTTGCGACTGGTTGTGTTGGTACGTTGCGACAGGTACCAGACGAGGGAAACGTTGTGCGTTGTTTTGCGTCTTGCGTCTGGATGACCAGCAGCGGGTATTAAGGATTGAGCATCCTATGCGACATCGTCTGGATAAGTTGGTGCGACGCCGTTTTGAGGACCAGTCGATGGTTTGCTTTGTGATTGTTTTTAGTGTCCGGTCGACTGGCTGTCCAGCTTTTGTATTTTGAAACAGCGTCTGGTTGTCCAGCTGCGAGAGATTGTTCGCTACTGTAGCTTGCAGCTGGTGGTGATCACTGTAGTTAGCGACTGGATTTGTTTAGCGTGGCTCGAGATTTCATCAGCTGTTGGTTCTTGCGTCTGCTGGTTTGGGAAATTGTTAGTGTCGACTGGTTTCGTCGGTAGACAATTATTGAATTGGTTCCCCAGTCGTTGCTAGTGCTATTTATAGGAAGACTTGGTCTTCAAATTCGTTACCAGATTCTATACTTAGCAAATATTTCCAGCCTTTCGTTCCTTATCATTCGAACCCTAGAACACTGTTCAGCCGTGAGCTTTCCGGCGATTTTCCCGTCGTTTCCGGTGATTGTTTTGCTCGTGCGAGGTAGCGTTGGATTCCTCTCGAGAAGCTCTTCCTTTTCTTACCAGTTTTAGAAGCTGTAATTGGCTAGTCGAGGAACACGAAGTTACTGCCGTTCGAGTGTTGCGTCGATTTGGTAGAACTACGTTCGGGTTTTCGGTGAGACCTTGTTCCTAGCCTTAGTTTTAAGCTTTTTATGTAATTGTTGAGGTATATGGAGCAGCTGGTCGAGTGAGACTCCCAACCGTGAGCTTGATTAGCAACCTGTTAGATTTACGTTGTGTATACCGTGTGTTTAACAGGCTTTTACCAGAGTCTTCGGGATTTCTCGCAAGGTTAGTTGTTGCTCAGTATAAGGTACGGATTTGAGCTTATATTACAGCGAGGTTATGGCTTGGATGAATTGTAGTCGCTGGTATGTGGATTGGCCGTGCCTGCTGGTTGTGTCCTGTTGAGGATTGTGCATGCTATTTGTGTACTTGCTGCGTTTCATCTGTTTATATGTCTGTTTTCCACCATCTTGCATACACGCACGATCTTCCATTCCAGTTTTGGTAGTCCTTGTACCTTGTTGCATTGTTGTTGTTGTTTCTTACCAGGATGTGAGGGCGAGCGGCAATACCGCACTCTCATCTCCCTGCTGGGATCGTAGCCACCATGCGCCGAGTGGTTAACTACCACAGTTCATGGGCGAGGCAACAGCAGGTTGAGTTGTTTGATGCATCTGGTAAGTGGGTGTAGTATCATGGCGAGTGGCTTACTACCACACTGTGAATACACCTCATGGCCACTGTCTATTGTTGATGATTCTTGGAGCTATGTTTGAGTTCCTTAGCTCCCTTATGGGTCGAGCTTTCCGTTGTTTCGGCGTCTCATGCATAGCATCTGCATTTTATTCCTTGCTGTTTATTGTTGTTGTATAGTTGCTCTCCGTACTGGGGTTTGACCCCATGTCCCTCCGGGGCTTGGTTTGTTTCTTTGTTGCGTTGTTTTTAGGAAACCCAGGTTCTACAGCTGGTCGTGGTTTCAACCCAGCTGGTGGTGCCCCAGGAGGTGGCTAGTGTGTCCCAGTAGCATATAGCATATATATATATGTATCAGTTAGCCAGGGGGATGCCCTGCGCTTTGTCGTTGTACCCGTAGGGGAGTATGATACATGTTTGAGTTATGTATGCTTCGTTGATGATTGTTTTATGGTTTGAGAAACTTATTTTAAGTATCGTTGTATTTTAAATTATATGTTTAAAACCGTCGGGCCTAAAAGCGAAAATTTTACCCACTTTTTGTTAGCTTCCGCATGTGTTTATCTGTTGTGAGCACGAGGCCTGACAGCAAGGGTATCTTTGCTCCCGTGGATATCAGGGAGATCAACTGGTCAATGCATTTCCTGCCTAGAATAGACCCAGCCGTAAAAGGCAAAGAGATTATGGAAGCTTTTTCCCGATCGAACCCAGTGTAGAAGCACTATTTGTTGATGCTCAAATCAGCTTAGAAAGATGTATCCAGCAAGATGTCTGAATATGGCAACTGATACACTTTCGCATTGCGGTGATGCTAAATACTGTCACGACAATGACGCCCATTCAAAGTTTGGCCAAAATAGAAGATCAGTTTTGTTTTGGGCTGAGACAAAGCTGGTATGTGAACTGTTTGAGCGGAGGATGTTAGTACTATACAAGTTGTATGAGATGGAGATACATAAGAGAGTATATGAGCATCGCGCTAACTTTAACCCAGCTGAGCCATCTGTTAATTACGATTACATGTGTATCCAATTTCTAAACATTGAACTTAAGTAAATCGTAAAGCAGCACAGGGCTCTACGACATCTAGCTGGTATACCTTTTCTTGTTCCGGAAACCTCAGTCGCAGGAGATGCTGCAAATGTGGATCTTCCCCAGATTACCTGGGCTGAGGCACGTAATCTATTGTTAACAAGAGCCACTCTAGCTCAGCAGGAGAAGCCAAATATTCTTGCCATTGAGTTTTCAATTCAAGCAGAACAGGCGCAAACAGCGGAGAAGCAATCAGCTCAGCCGAAAGGGCAGGTTGAGGAGATTGTTAGGACAGTTGGGAATGTTGAAAAGTATCTCAAGAGCATCAGACTCAAGGGAACAAGCAACAGGCTCAAGCGGAGGAGCGTCAGGCTCAGGGTGATGCGCAACAGGCTCAAAATGAACCAGATCCGAAAGCTGAGCAGGAGGCTCCAACTGGTTCATCCCCTTCCAGTCCCAGTGATTCACATTCTTTTGTATAGTTTTCCATTTAAAATGCCAATAACGATGACTGTCAAGGTCCCAGTCCCTCTGGTTTACAGATGTAACTATATACTGCAAAGAATAACAGCACGGATAACGAAGAAGGTTTTACCCAAGCTGGTCCGCAGCGAATCATTGTTCCTGGTCCAAAGTTGATACTGCTAAAGAGATCACATCTCTTAAGGATATTGTTTCTTCCTTGGGCTTAAAGGTTGATCGTATAAAAGAAGATACATATATTGCGAAGCACAATACTTTTTTATTTCGGCAACAGCTCGAAACCAAGATCGATGGGCTGGAGACTAGTATGGTTCGTCATTTTGCTGATAGCCAACAGAACCTTGTGGGTGATATTGCGTTGTTAAAATCGCAGGTTGCTAAAACGGTTGAATGTATGAAAGAGGTACGTGATGTCAAAAAGGGGGAAGGGACGAGCAGTAAAAAGAGAAGATTGTTGTGACCTAAGGCGGGTTTAGTTTTTTTTTCTTTGTGTTTTCTAATGTACATCTGCTTTTATGTAAAAAGCTTCATTGTTATTAAAATCTCTTTTTCTCACTATGTTTTGTCATCACCACAAAGGGGGAAATTGTTGGAGTAAATTTATAAGTTTTGGTGAAGACAAATAAAAGAGATTAATCAGCTCAGAAATGGATCGATCAGATCGAGACATAATATACTGCATGGTTTATAGAAACCAGATCAAAGCAGAGCCAAACTGGTTAAGGACAAACCAGCTCAGGATATTGAGTTATGCTGGTTAAAGACAAACCAGCTCAGGCAGCTCAGATAAGCTGGTTAAAGACAAATCGGCTCAAATAAACAGATCAGGTGTCTATTCAATTTTTCAGTTGATAGAAGAACAGTTTGAGCTTAGATCAGTTTACAAGAGCAGGGTTTATCAGTATCAGAACATCTAGAACAATTGAGAAAACAGCTCAGAGCGCGAAGTGGTAGAACAAACCAGCTGAGAGACCGATTTGGATAAACCAGCTCGGAGCAAGATTGTTCTACATACGTTATCTGGTTATAAAGTAAAGTGAACAAATACTGTTATATGGATCAGTACAGAACAATGACAAGAGCAGATCAATTCAGAACAGATTGGATTTGATCTGCATAGAACCAGATTAGAAAAGCATTTCAATGTACAGCAACCAGATTGAAAACTCATCTGAGTAAAGACAACTTGGCAAAATGGATTTCAGAATGTTTCGAGGGTTCGTACAAATTGATGTGAAGTATTTGACCTCTCTGTATCAATTTGTAGTCTTTGAAACTACTTTAAGCTAACTCCAGATATCCAGAGATTTGGTTTGAACTGAATACGGTTCAGAGTATGCTAAAAATGGAAAAGCATTTAATGGAGATGTACGAGAACAGTACAAGCATTTTAAGACGTCGCAAATATTTCAATTTGGATACATTCAACTTATCTGCTGGTAACATTTATTAACGTTGTATCCAAAGGGTATAAATGGGAGAAGCAGAACAGTTGAACTCACCTAATGTCAACACAACGAACGAACTGTTGAATCAAACAGCGAACAAGAACAAAGTTGATCTGTCAAACCAGCTCACAACTAGTGACACACATTCACATATTGTTATTCAATTTCTTGTGTCACGTAACCATTTGTACACACTCTGTAGTGTTGAGATATCATTGTATATCACAGACAGAAAGTGTCGAGTGCTAGATTTGCACAACCAGCTTAGAGTTGTGTTCATTGTATTTCGAACCAGATCACGTGTCTGGGTTCTTTATTGAGTGCTAGGAGTTCTTGCAGCTGTTGGCTGTCGGATCGGGTTTGTACAAGGATATGTATAAATCAAATCTTCTAGTTGAAATCCTTCCGTTGAGGAAGAATGGGAGACATAGGAGAATTAACTCTGAACTTCCAGGAAAGTAGTCGAGTGCTAGATTTTGTCACAACCAGCTTTAGAGTTGTGTTCATTGTATTTTCGAACCAGATCACGTGTCTGGGTTCTTTATTGAGTGCTAGGAGTTCTTGCAGCTGTTGGCTGTCGGATCGGGTTTGTACAAGGATATGTATAAATCAAATCTTCTAGTTGAAATCCTTCCGTTGAGGAAGAATGGGAGACATAGGAGAATTAACTCTGAACTTCCAGAAACAAATCTTTTGACTCTATCTTTTACACTTACACATTTAACTGTTCACTGTTGAATCGTATTCTTTTCGCATAAAATATTTTTTTAGTACACGAGACAACAGCTAATCACTGAGAACCCTCCAAGCTGGTAACTCGGCTTAGAGATTAGCTAAGAGCTGTAAAATTTTTGAAACAAATTTTTGACTAAAATTAGCGAAGGAGTTCATTCACCCCCCTCTGAACTCCCGAGGCCCGATCCTAGCAATCGATCTTACGTTGAGGTTGTGCTAGATGATGTCTTCCAGCTATTTTGTCCATATGGTGACACACATCAGTGATTTGACCATAATTCCTGTGAAAATCATAGAACTTCTTGGACTTGGGGTTCCGGGGACCCTCTTCAAACCCTAGGTCTTTGCACTAGCCTTATGTCATCTCAAATTTTCAATTATCAGGCCTTGTCACCATATTTTATTCAGTCTAGGAACTTCCTCATGCTCTCATTTCAAGGTTATTGTCAAGTCCGATGCTCATAATTACAAATAAACACATAATTAACGATTAATGCGGAAGCTTAGAAGCGAGTAAATTTTTTTTCTTTTCATGCGTCTGGTAACCAGTTGAGATTGGGCCCTTAAATAGATTAAGAGGACGGAGACCACAGGCTGATACAATTTAACAGTAAAATATTCGATTACTCATGTCAGGCCCCGTGCTAATTACTCACAATTAACACATGATAAAGAAGAATAAAATCAGGGCTTAAAAATTTTTCGAAATAGTTTGGGCCAAAACTCAAAACATACATTCAAAATATCGATAATCAAAATATAAGTTAATTCAAACTTATACAACCAGGTACCAACAACATATCAAATCAAATACAGATCCCCAATGCATAAAAAAACACGGGGCATCCCCCGGTTCAATACACATCATAAATATAACTAGGACTCAAGGGAAAGGGGATCGACCAGCTGAACCTCCACTCTATCCAGCTTGGTTACCTGATGATCCTGCAAATGGGCAACACAGACCCAAGACACAAAAGCAGGAAAACAAAATACGAGGTCAAGCCTCAGTACGAAGAGCTAATCAAAACAGCTAAACATGCAACATGCTATAAATCAATGCTATGAATGCATGAGGGCTATCAAGTAATCGGATAGCGAGACCAGTAAGTCAACTGGCAATCAAATCTGTCGAGCCTCTATACCACGCACAGCAAGTCAGTCGGTGGAAATCATCGGTCCGTGATCTTCAGGGTCCGTCAACCCATCATAGCTCGGTGGTAGACACTCGAATCCGGTCGTCACCACTCCGATGATAGCGTTGGACTTTTCAGGCACGACAACTCAGTCGGCCAGTCGCAACGTGGCTCTCAATCAGGTCGTCAATCAATCTGTCAATCAGGCTCAAGATGTATGCATGTATGCCAGTCAATATCAAATGCACAATGCATACAATTCAATACGTAAAACAGGATGTAACTCAATCAATTCAACAAACTGCTCCACGTAGAATCACATAATCATGCCAACAGATTTCACAGCAAGGATTATAGCCATGTTCACGCATCAAGCTATTAAGGGCTGCTCAATTCGTACCTTCAATAGCTTAAAACTACCTCACCAATTCGAACAGGGCACGGCAGAAACTCACGGCCTGAGGAACAGATTCCCCCTGGTTCGAAATACACGGCAGAAGCTTCAAGGAAGCTGAAATCTGTTTCAAAGCCTCGAAAATCAGCTTATATCAAGCACAATTCTAAGCATGAACATTCTAATACCTACGGCCAGAACTAATCTCAAGTTCTAAACATCTACGCAGGTATTAACTACAAGAACAGAGCTCAAATTAACGAGAAATTCTCACCCAAAAGCTCACGCTAGAAGGAGGTTCACAGATCTCACGGCACGAAAACACAGCACTTCGCGTTCCTCCTCCAACGCTGATTCAGGTTCTCTAATGGGTAGCAAACGAAAGAGCTAAGCTAGGGGAGTCCAGCGCCACCAAGATCGTCAAAAACAGAGGCTGGAATCGATGGGAATCGGCGGTGGAAAGTTACGGTGAACAGTAGCAAGTCGAGGGTTTCGAACAGAATGATAAGAAATATCGGGTTGAGAAATATTCTAAGTGTAGTTAGAAACTTCTATTTATTCCTCAACTCAAACGCTACTGTCTAAGTCAAACACCGACAAAACAGATTCCTGCAACGTAAACTAGCGCTAAACAGATTTCTCCAAACCAGCGCTCACAATCATTCAATTCCAGCGCTTACGCTAACTCTCGCGCGCAAGTCCAAACGACGACGTATCAACTTAATGGAACGACGCCGCATCACTCAAAACTTATCTCAGCGCCTTAGCCACGCATAATACTAAAACAACGACGTAGCCACTAATTCCAACGACGTCGCACAGCAAGAATAGATCTCTCCTCTAAAACATAACGCTAGCGCTCGAAACAGATCTCTCAACTAAACGCGCTACACCAGATGTCAACTCCACATGTTGACCAACACGTGGCATCCTCCTACGCGGCCGCGCTAACGTCAGCAGATCTCTTCACGCGAACTATCACCCGCGCTCAATACAACGAGACCAGATCTCTCAATCCAGCGATCACCCGCTACAGTGCCGTTGACCAGCGTTGACGTCTGGAAATCACAAAATGCAAGCACTTAATTCCCGCGCCACTCTCGACCATCCAGACTTCACCAAAACGACACCGTTTTACTCAATTCTCGCGGCACTTCACGCAACACTAAGGAAAAACAGATTTCTATCTAAATCTAACCAATTCGACTCCAAATCGCTACCAGATTTCACCCGATAAACCCGAACTGAAATCTGGGTAACTCCAACTAGAGATCTGAATTTCCTCAAATCAGATTTCACCAAAAATTCAAAATTCCAGAAATCAAAAGTCTTAATTCTCGTGACTAATCTAACTCAAAATCCGATTAATCACAAGTCTAGAAATCCGATTCCTCACATTCTCCCCACCTTAAGAGATTTCGTCCTCGAAATCATGGCAAACAAGGGTAGAAACAATCAAACATGCAAATCAGCACCAACAACTCATCAAATTCGAAGCAAAAACCAGAAATTTACCTGGAAAATTCGCACGATCAGTGCTCAAACAGATGAGGCCAGTCTTGTCTCATCTTCTCCTCAACTTCCCAGGTTGCTTCTTCTCGGCCATGCTTGCTCCATTGGACCATCACCAACAGAATTATCTTGTTTCTCAGCTGCTTCTCCTTTCTATCCAGGATCTGCACTGGATATTCGACATAGCTCAAGGCAGAATCTAGCTCAACTTCGTCGGTTCTCAAAACATAGGACGGATCTGGCTCATATTTTCTCAACATAGACACATGAAAGACATCATGCATCGCTGCTAACTCCTAGGGCAACCTCAATCTATAAGCCAACTGTCCAATCCGCTCAACGATCTCAAAGGGACCAACGAATCTGGGAGCCAATTTGCCTTTAAATCGGAATCTCATCTCGCTCTTGAAAGGAGAAATCTTGAGGAACACACGATCGCCAACCTCAAACTCCAAAGGTCTGCGCCTTCTGTTCGCGTAGCTCGAGAAACGGTCTTGAGCAGCTTTCATCCTACTCCTATTCAAATCAATCTGATTCTTCATATGCTGCACAAATTCAGGGGTAGAAAGCTGTCTCTCACCAACTTCTTCCCAACAAATCGGGGATCTGCACTTTCGACCATACAAATCTTCAAACGGACTCATTCCGATAGTCACCTGGTAGCTGTTATTATACGAAAACTCAACCAAGGATAGTGAATCCTGCCAGCCACCGCTGAAATCCATCACCACTGCTCGCAACATATCCTCTAAAGTCTGGATAGTCCGCTCAGACTGTCCGTCTGTCTATGGGTGATAGGCCGTACTCATAGCCAATCTTGAACCCATCGCTGCTTGCAGACTCTTCCAAAACCCAGAAGTGAACCTCGGATCTCTATCGGACACTATCGAAATCGGAACTCCATGCAATCTAACCACGTGGTCGATGTACAATTTCACCATTTTCTTCATCGAACACCTCACATCATAGGGAATGAAATGGGCTGACTTCGAAAGTCTATCAATCACAACCCAAATCGCATCGCATCCCCTACTCGAATGAGATAGATGAGTCACAAAATCCATGACGATGTGCTCCCAATTCCACTGGGGCACCTCCAAACTCTGCAGCAAACCACCAGGTCTCATTCTCTCGGCCTTGACCTGTTGGCAATTCAAACACCTAGCAACAAAAGCCGAAATGTCGCTCTTCATACCTGCCCACCAGTAGTGAGACTTCAAGGCATGGTACATCTTTCTCTCGCCCGGATGCACACTGTATCGGCTACAATGCGCTTCATTCATGATGGCCTCTTTCAAATCAATCAGGTTTGGAACCACTAATCTCCCTCAGAATCTCAGAGATCCATCCGAAGAAACAGAGAAATCATCAGACTGACCACTTCGGGCTTTAATCCTCAACTCATGGATATAGGGATCAGTCCTCTGCGCCCTCCTGATGTCGTTCACAATCTGCGGTTCTACCTGAATCGACGAAACCAGAAAGTACTGATCGCTCGGCTGAAATCTCCATCCGAAAGTACTCAACTGCTCATAGACTTTCAAGACACCCAAAAATGAAAGCATCTCAGGCTGGGTCTTCCTACTCAATGCGTCGGCAACTGAGTTCATCCGCCCAGGCTGATACTGAATCTCACAGTTAAAGTCCTTGAGAAATTCCATCCAACGTCATTGCCTCATATTCAGATCAGACTGTGTGAAGATATATTCCAGGCTCTTGTGGTCGGTGTACACCACGAATTCTTCACCATACAGATAATGCCGCCAAATCTTCAAGGCAAACACTATCGCAGCCAACTCCAAATCATGAACAGGGTACCTCGTCTCGTGAGGCTTCAACTGTCGACACATAAGCAATCACGTACCCGTTCTGCATCAACACACATCCTAAACCATTGAGAGAAGCATCGGAGCACACCACAAATCCTCCGGATCCATACGGTAAAGCCAAAACAGGAGCAGTAGTCAGCTTCTCCTTCAAAGTCTGAAAACTGTACTCGCACTCATCAGTCCACACAAATATCTTATCCTTCTGAGTCAACCGAGTCAGAGACCTGGCTATCGAAGAAAACTTCTCGATAAAACGCCTGTAATAGCCAGTCAATCCTAAGAAACTACGGATCTCAGAAACATTCCTAGGTCTCTCCCAGTTAAGAACTGCTTCGACCTTACTCGGATCCATCGAAATCCCTTGCGCCGAAATCACATGACCCAGAAAGATAATTCGGTCAAGCCAAAATTCGCACTTGCTGAACTTGGCGTACAATTGCGAGTCTCTCAATCTCTGCAACATTAGTCTCAAATGCTCCTTATGCTCTCTCAAGCTCCTCGAATACACTAGGATGTCATCTATGAAGACGATCACAAACCGATCGATGTACTCGCTGAAGACGCGATTCATCAAATCCATGAATACAGTTGGGGCATTAGTCAACCCAAATGGCATGACGAGAAACTCATAATGCCCATATCTAGTCCGAAAAGCTATCTTCGCCACGTCAGCGTCTCTAATCCGCAACTGGTGGTAACCAGAACGTAAATCAATCTTCGAGTAAACGACCGATCCCTGCAACTGATCGAACAAGTCATCAATACTCGGCAAAGGATACTTGTTCTTCACCATCGCTTTATTCAACTGTCGGAAGTCCACGCACATCCTCATAGATCCATCCTTCTTCTTCACAAAAAGAATTGGAGCTCCCCAAGGCGACATACTCGGTCTGATGAAGCCTTTCTCCAAGAGATCTCTCAACTGGTCCTTCAACTCTTTCAACTCTGCTGGCGCCAACCGGTAAGGAGCTCTAGAAATCGGGGCGGTACCGGGCACCAACTCTATGCTGAAATCAATCTACTCACGTCTTGGAGGGAATCCAGGAATCTCATCTGGAAACACGTCAGGAAACTCTCGGACGATCGGAATGTCGCTCAACTCCAATCGCTTCTCTTGGGAAACGTCCAGCGCATAAATCATAAATCCCGCGTTATCCAACGATAGCAGGCAAAACATCTCCATGGCGGACACCAGTGGAATCTTCGAGCGCGACTCAGCACCGTAGAACTCTCACTTCTCACCCGAGTCAGGGCAAAATCTCACCACACCATGAAAACAATCGACCGTAGCCTTAAAGCTAGACAACACGTCCATCCCCAAGATGCAATCAAAATCTCTCATTCCCAAAACAATCAGATTGGACACCAAAACGTGCTCATCAAATCAAAGCACACAATCCAACACCACTTCACGAGACCACAGACTCACACTAGCAGGGGTAGACACGGAAACAACATCACACAATGGGGAAGAACTCAACCCATGCTCACACACAAACATCTCAGAAATAAAGGAGTGTGATGCACCAGTGTCAAATAAAAATTTCGCAGGAAAATCGAAAATAAAGCATGTACCTCCAATCACCATGCCAGACGTCTCCTCAGCCTGCTCTCTAGTCAAAGCATTCTCCTGAGCCTGCTGGGGAATCTGGAACTAAGGTCTCTGAGGTGCTCCAAACCTATACGGTCCACTAGGATGAAATCCAGATCGCTGAGTAGGGGCAGGAAACTACGGTCTCTGATATGAACCACCAGCTGATCCCTGCTGCGAAGGAATCAAAGACTGACCCCTCAACAGAGGACACACTCTCAGAAAGTGGCCTGGCTGTCCACAGTTACGGCAGGACCCCTGAACTCCACGACACTGCGAAGTCGGATGCCTTCCTCCGCACTGTCCACAAGATATGCCACTAGAACCGCTGCCAGAACCAATGCCGGAACCAGAACTCACAGGAACTCGAATCCGCCTTCTTCTTGAACTGTTTCCCTCGAGGTCGAAATCTCTGGCGGTTCGACTGTTGCTGCTGCTGCGACCCCTGAGGAGAATAGAAAGATTGCGACGCATCCTGAACAGGCTGATAGGTTCGCCCAGTAGTCGGCTGAATCGGAGCCTCAACCTCCATCAAACTCTCCTCAATATCCACTGCTCGGTTCACCGCATCAATATAGGTCGCAGGCGAATCAGACAAAACCATCCGGTACAAATCAGGCCTCAAGCCTTTCAAAAACTTGTTCCTCTTCGTCCTCTCTTGGTTGGAAACGTGTGGCACATAGACCAAAAGCACAAAAAACTGTCGGGCATACTCAGCCACTCGCATGCTGCCTTGCCTCAGATTATAGAACTCCTGCTCCTGGCTGTTATAGAAGGACTCCGGGGTATACTCCTAGCAAAAGGCATCACAGAAGCTCTCCCAAGTGATCACAGCCCCACTGTCATGAAGGATACGGGAAGTACCCCTCCACGTCGCTGTGCATTGTCTCTCAGTTGCAACAAAGGACTCCGGGGTATACTCCTAGCAAAAGGCATCACAGAAGCTCTCCCAAGTGATCACAGCCCCACTGTCATGAAGGATACGGGAAGTACCCCTCCACGTCGCTGTGCATTGTCTCTCAGTTGCAACACCGCCAGCTTCAGTCTTTTCTCGGGAGCGTACTCCATAGTATCGAACAACTCCTCCATCTACGTTAACCAAGCCTCAGCCATCGCACCACCCTCTGCTGCAAAAAATTTCGGAGGGTTCGTCCGCTGAAACCTAGCTAAGACCAACTCCATCCCGCCTATCTGTCTAGTAACATCCTCGACCTGATGAACATCATCATCACTAACTGCCCTAGACTCCTCCTCAGTACATCTAGTCATCCTACCTCTTCCTCTTCTCGGAGGCATCTAAACAAGTCTAGAGGTAAGATCTCACAGCAGATAGATATATCACATAGACAGATAAAAGATCACATAAGTCATATGTTAGAGTAGATGCCCAACTAGCCAACTTGTGGCGTGTGGGTTTTATTGACTCTTGTACATGACAATCTTTATTTATGAAATTCGCATTTATTTATGGCATTCTTTATCTTCATTATGATTATAATGTTAACAATTGTGTTGGATAAAGACCTAGAATGCACCATAGTGTATGTTAGATGTGATAGTGGATATTATGGCTATCATGAAACACATCTAATAGTCAATGTGTATTCTGAATTCGTTCCTAGTCGATTGGGCCATCAAAATGAGGATAAGGCTGCCCGAGCTTGAGACTAGCATCTGCGATGTGAAGTACCATGTTTCATTGGTAGGGAACATTGTGATGTTCTGAGCATGCAGATGGATAGTGACCTGGTGATCTATCGAACTACCCTCGTTCGGGCTTTCCAAGTGGTTACCATTTGTCGAGTGGATAAGTCCGAGGTCTTGGTTGTACTGATTAGTCCTCACTACTCGAAACGTCATTGAGACTCTACATGATAGGCGCCTCACTTTGACTCGTTTGCCGACTCATTTGGGGTCATTAGGCGGCAGGATTGGGTGAGGTCCCGATGCATGTAGGAGTCGATGCTTCGTTTTCGAGGATTCACCGCTCGCTTTCATGCGTGGATATCCTATGCTATCTGAGAAGACAATAGTGTATGATGTTAGAGTAGATGCCCAACTAGCCAACTTGTGGCGTGTGGGTTTTCATTGACTCTTGTACAAACGATCTTTATATATGATATTCGCATTCTTTAATATGGCATTCTTTACTTTCATTATGTGTGTAATGATTTACTAAATTGTGTTGAGTAAAGCTAGAATACACTAAAGCGTATGTTAGATGTGATAGTGGGTATGACGGCTATCATGAAACACATCTAATAGTCGCTGTGTATTCTAAACATGTTCCTAGTCGATTGGGCCGTCAAAATGAGGATAAGGCCACCCGAGTTCGAGACTAGTATCTGCGATGCGAAGTACCATGTTTCATTGGTAGGGAACATTGTGATGTTCTGAGCATGCAGATAGATAGTGACAGTTGGTTTAGTTATTCTTTGTAAACGGCAGCTGGATTAGCAATGGAGACGTCCAAAGTTGAGTCAGTTGTTCGTTATCTGGCGGAGGCCAAGTTGAACCAGCTGGAGCATAGTGAACCAGCTGGAGCGATAAAAACCAGCTGCAAGCGCTAGAAGAGGAAGATGGACCAGCTGGAACATCAAAAGGGAACCAGCTGGAACATCCAAGTGGACCATCGATGATGATGTCATCAATGACGACATCATGATCAGCGGATGAAGAAAGATCAGTTGGTGTGAGAAGACCAGCAGCTGGAACGCTAAAGAAGAGTTCGAACCAGTTGGAGCGGTAAGGAGAAGATGAACCAGCTGGAGCGAAAAGAACCAGCAGGAACGCTAAATCAGCAGATGACAAGAAGCGTAAGAGCTGGATCAGCGAAGATGACGTCAGCAGAATCAGTCAATGGATTAGCAACGATGACATCAGTAGTGATGTCAGCATAATCAGCAGACACAAAGATGGAGTCAGCAGGAAGCTACTGTTCACCAGCAGATGATACTCAAAGTTAGCGATAGCAAAACGATGTCGTTTGAATGAATGGATACGACAGCGTTTTGCATTCACGCTATGATTCAGCAGATGGTCTTGCGCTAAGAACCAGCAGGTACAACTTTCAAGAGAAACCAGCAGATAGCTACAGTTGTCTTGAATCAGCTGTTGCAAGATTCCAGCAGGAGCATTACTTAAGGGTAACCAGCAGGTGCTTTACAACGATATCAAAACGGTGTCGCTTGAATAAGTTGACACGACAACGTTTTGACTTAACGCTTAAAGATCAGTCGTTGAAGCTTGAAAAGAAATCAGTCGATGGAATATCACACATGTTGAAAAGAAACCAGCAGGTGCATTCATTCAAATGTGGTCCAGTCGCAGAATTGCAAACGACGAAGGAAGAGCTGGTTATCAAAATGGAATTGAAGAAATCAGCCGCTGCGATTAAGATGACAGCAGAAGATTAATTCAGTCGCAGCAGTTGAAGTCTCAATCATTAGCGAAGAAGTTGACGAATTTCTATGAAGATTTACGAGAGCTGGATGTCAACTGCTAAGCTCAATTCAAATGGTGAAGACGACAAAGAAGCCTGCAAAATAAAGGACACAAAGGACAATCCCTGTCGGTACTTTCCAGAACACATTTGAACGGGAAGAGTTTTGTGTCCAACGGATTTAAATTGAACAGAGGCTATTTAAGGAAGAAGAGTTGAAGGAAGAAGATGATGACTGTAGCACTATTGCAGTAGACGTTGTTGTTGCACAGAAAAGAAAAATCAATAGAAGACAACAACAGAGGGAAAATGAACCTGAAGCGAAGCTGTCAACTATCATACGAAGAGAGAGCTTAATTGCAGTTGACAGCTGAGCTAGAATCTGCTTGTTTAGAGCAATTTCCCTAGCGTGTGAGAAACAGAGAGTTGAGCGTTTCATTGTAACAATTCTCACACACAGAGATTCATTCACATTCATTGGTGAATGAATCTCAAAACCAGTTTCAATCAGGTACCGTCCAAGCACGATGACGTTAAACTCTGTGTATGTAGTCTTTGAACAGAGACGTAAAACAAGTTCCAAGTGAACAGCCTAGGGCTGGTAGAGTCTAGGAGTCCATACAAGTGCTGCTTGTGTGGGTGGGTGTTTTCAGATGTCCTGTAACCATCAAAGTCTTCTAGTGGAGCCTTTCGAGGTGGAAGAAGGGGAGACGTAGGACATTGAGGTCCGAACTTCCAGAACAAATCAGTTGGTCCATTTATTTAACGCTTTCAGCACTTGCATTTACCTTTAGCATTCTCGCATACGCATACACAGTTCAGCACTTGCACATACAGTCGAACAGATTTATGTGGAACATAAATCTGTTTGACTTGTTTTAAAATATTAGGATTCAGTTCTGGTATTTTCCGCATGATTTTTAAATCATACCAGATCTGTCTCCGGTGCTCTTGTGATTTTTTAGATGTTCAAGAACAAGAGGTATTGCACCTCCAGTTTCAAGTAGCAGCGCGCAAAATCTTTTAACTCTTGAAAAAGCACGGCTGCTGATCTTTTTGATCCTATTTTCCGGGACCAACAGATGTTAACAATTGTGTTGGATAAAGACCTAGAATGCACCATAGTGTATGTTAGATGTGATAGTGGATATGATGGCTATCATGAAACACATCTAATAGTCACTGTGCATTCTGAATTCGTTCCTAGTCGATTGGGCCGTCAAAATGAGGATAAGGCCGCCCGAGCTTGAGATTAGCATCTGCGATGCGAAGTACCATGTTTCATTGGTAGGAAACATTGTGATGTTCTGATCATGCAGATGGATAGTGATCTGGTGATCTATCGAACTACCCTCGTTCGGACTTTCCAAGTGGGTACCATTTGTCGAGTGGATAAGTCTGAGGTCTTGGTTGTACTGATTAGTCCTCACTACTCGAAACGTCATTGAGACTCTACATGATAGGCGCCTCACTTTGACCCGTTTGCCGACTCACTTGGGGTCATTAGGCGGCGGGATTGGGTGAGGTCCCGATGCATGTAGGAGTCGATGCTTCGTTGTCGAGGATTCACCGCTCGCTCTCATGCATGGATATCCTATGCTATCTGAGGGGATAATAGTGTATAAATCTCTGGCCAGAGTACTGGATGTGTTTTAGGTAAATGGGTTTACCTAGTAACACTCGTGATGTCACTATTTGATCTCCAAGATGTATGCATAGCTATCGGATCTCTAGCGACTCTCCATTTACCAATGGTCGTTGATCTTATTAGGATATATGTGTTGAAAGGACCGTACTATACGCTAACCACGACCAACTGGTTCTTGCAGGCACTATCAGTGATACCTAGGGGATCATGGGGTGATGTTTCTAGGCGCTTTACCATGATCCGATGGACAAGTCCGAAATTGTGATTTCGGAGTCACAATGGTTGTGGGCCCACGGCTAGCTGTATCCCTGAACCATTGAGGGTCACACAAGTACTGGATTCATGATTCCTGCACGGAAACTGAGCTCAATGTGTTGAGAATAGGAAGAGGATTTTAGGGAGTGCGACTTCCTAAAAGTCAACAGGGTCAAATTGCGATTTCCCAAAGTTGAGGGGCTAAATTATAATTTTGGTCTAGATAATCTGGAAAATCTTTTTTCACGTCATAATATTCAGTTTTGGAAACTGAGTCGATCCTAGATAATCTGGAAAATCTTTTTTCACGTCATAATATTCAGTTTTGGAAACTGAGTCGATCGGTCCGATCTGATCGTCGATCGGAGTTATGATGAAACCGCAGTGATTTAAATGAACCGAATGTTCATATGGACTTAGGCCTGACCCAAGTCCAATGGGACGGTTCAAGCCCATGTATACTTGTTATATTCTAATGTTTGATTTGGGCTTTAATCACTAACTCATAACCTAACCCTAGACCAAGAGTTCGGCCGCCCCTCCTCTCCCTCAACCTCACGCCGCCCCGTGCCGCCGCCGTGTGCCATCTTCTACGTGATCGGACTTGTTTCGATCACCACGACGAGGAGTTTCCGTCCGTGCTAGAATCCGTCAGATCTTCTAGTGCAGATTGATGGAGGAAGCTTGTTTCCGATCGTGGACCTGATTAGGAGGATCTACCGCCGCCTACAATTCAAGAGCCAGATTTCCTTGCGAATTCTGGTTTGAGCCAGGAGCCTAGACGCCAGCAAGATAACGATTCGATAAACACCCTATGAATGTTTATTGAATTGAATTAATGTATTGAACATTTCTCGGGGCATTTTTTATTTCCGCTGCACCCCCGAGAAACGGGATCCGGATCCGCCATTGTACGCCGACAACCAAGATCGTCAAAAACAGAGGCTGGAATCGATGGGAATCGGCGGTGGAAAGTTATGGTGAACAGTAGCAAGTCGAGGGTTTCGAACAGAATGATAAGAAATATCGGGTTGAGATTTATTCTAAGTGTAGTTAGACACTTCTATTTATTTCTCAACTCAAACGCTACTGTCTAAGTCAAACACCGACTGTCACGCCCCGAAACCGAGACTCATGACATCGGCAATATTAAACAATTATAAAATTGTAAAAAATTAAGCCATCATAGCATAGCTCAAACCAGTCTATTATATATCCAAAAATAAAATCGTTTCTACATCGGAAAATCAGAGAAATTTGCGGAAGCGAAAATAATTAAATTACATCAACAAAGCTGAATCTTCACCAGCCCCAGAACTGTTCTTGTTCTTCTTCTTCTACCTGCTCTTCATTCTTATCTGGGTGGAGAAGTAAGGGGTGAGTGTTTGGGGAAACACTCAGCAAGTGGGAGATACCATTCGAGCATAAAAATTATACATATATATATATGACTGAATTCAGAGCAGAACATAATCAGAACAGAGCAGAGCATAACATAACAGATAGCACTGATTATTACTTCGTATATATGGTTTACTGATCAGTCCCTAATTTTTACTCCTCTAAGGGGTCGAGGCCATGTGGTTACACTAAGTAACCCAGAGTGCGCAATATTCCGTAGACCCATATTACGATAGCAAAAATCAGTGCAAACGGAGCTTGAAACGAAACAGAAATCTGAACAAAAAGGTGCTCGAACAGTAGGTTCAAAACTGAATTTTTGAAATGAATAATACATATAATATAACAAACGAAAATAATAGCAAAAGCCCACTTACAGGAATCAGAATTTTCGGGTGAAATCTGGTGTGAATTCTGGTAACACGAACCCTGCTGTTCGAATGAAGTTTGGTAGTAAATCGATTGCACGAAATTTTTCTAAGTCTCGCACACGCTGGATCGTAATTTTCACAGGGTGAAATCTGACAGATTTCCTACAGGATTTCAACGTGAGTTTGCTGCTTTTCTTACTGAGGGATTTTCGAATGGTGTGTGATTTCTGCAATCACAATCGAGTATTTATAGGCGTGGGAGTGAGGGTAATCAAAGGCCTGTCTTTTAAGGCTTTAATTCTCTGCCTTTATGGCCATAAAATGGCTGTTACGAATGCACAATTTATGCCTTGGAATTAAGAGGTTTAATTAGCTTTTAATCCTCCTAAATCGACGGTTAAAATTGAGAAATCTGATCTGAATGCACGCCGAAACTGCTGGGATTTCGTGAGCCAGAGATCTGAATTTTTGTGTCGTGAAATCTGAATCTTGTGAAGTCTGAATTTACGTGGAGAAATCTGCGCGTGTCGGGCTAATCGCTAGAGAAATCTGAAGATAGAGTTGACTCGCGTTGACATCTGCCAAGACATCGGATCCCATCGATACGGCGTCGCATCCTTCCCGCGCCACGCCTATCAGATCTCTCGCTCGCACATCAGACCTCTCAATTACGGGAGAGATCTGTTTTCGCATGCGTAAGTTCTACGATGTCGTTCAGGTTGTGCGTCAGATCTCTCTTCGCCCGCGCGCCAAAACAGATCTCTCAACAACGCTACTTCTACACGGCGTCGTTTCCACTTGGTCTAAACGCTATCGTTTTGCTAAAATCACGCTGCGGACGCCTGCGCGCCTCTCGAGTTCAGATCTCTCCCACAATTCTGGGTTGACCGCGAGAGGTCTGCTTTGACCGGGAGAAATCTGTTTGACCCGTATTTTTATTTTTTTTTCTTTTTTTTTCGGGTTTTTCACATCGACAAAACAGATTCCTGCAACGTAAACTAGCGCTAAACAGATTTCTCCAAACCAGCGCTCACAATCATTCAATTCCAGCGCTTACGCTAACTCTCGCGCGCAAGTCCAAACGACGACGTATCAACTTAATGGAACGACGCCGCATCACTCAAAACAGATCTCAGCGCCTTAGCCACGCATAATACTAAAACGACGACGTAGCCACTAATTCCAACGACGTCGCACAGCAAGAACAGATCTCTCCTCTAAAACATAACGCTAGCGCTCGAAACAGATCTCTCAACTAAACGCGCTACACCAGATGTCAACTCCACATGTTGACCAACACGTGGCATCCTCCTACGCGGCCGCGCTAACGTCAGCAGATCTCTTCACGCGAACTATCACCCACGCTCAATACAACGAGACCAGATCTCTCAATCTAGCGATCACCCGCTACAGTGCCGTTGACCAGCGTTGACGTCTGGAAATCACGAAATGCAAGCGCTTAATTCCCGCGCCACTCTCGACCATCCAGACTTCACCAAAACGACATCGTTTTACTCAATTCTCGCGGCACTTCACGCAACACTAAGGAAAAACAGATTTCTATCTAAATCTAACCAATTCGACTCCAAACCGCTACCAGATTTCACCCGATAAACCCGAACTAAAATCTGGGCAACTCCAACTAGAGATCTGAATTTCCTCAAATCAGATTTCACCAAAAATTCAAAATTCCAGAAATCAAAAGTCTTAATTCTCGTGACTAATCTAACTCAAAATCCGATTAATCACAAGTCTAGAAATCTGATTCCTCACAACTCAAGATATCTATACTAGCTTATTTAAAAAAAACGGTTACAACCACATGTAGAGCTAACGTGCTCACAGGACATGCAGTAAGCCATAGAGTAAACAACACTCAATCTCCCAGTCAACAACGTCACGTCAAATGCAATCATAGCAACTACATAGGGCATGCAAACTAGAAGTAATTTTGTTTTATAAAGTACCTAAAATTAGATGAGGCATAAATTAAACTTAATCAAAATTCTGCTAAATCTTGGTATATAATGTGAAATTAAATTCAGAGTCTAAAATACAAGATTGATGTTATTATATAATTATTTTTTTTCAAAATATATAATATACACTTTCTTTCAATTATTTTCACAATTTTAATAATCAAGAATATTTTACGAAAATTTATTGACTAAAGGTTTGATCATCAATTTAATTTTTAAGATACCATGTTGCAATCGACATTTATTTTGTAGGAAGATATGTGATAAGTTACAAAACATAAAAGTAAAAGATGAAATAAAAACTAAATTAGAAGCATTTGACTTGGGACGGAATTTGAAGTGATAAAATGATATCTGAAACATTACCCAACTTAACTCCATAAAAAATAAAATGAAATTATTTGAAAATGAAATGCACTTTAAGAGACATTTACAATAAAAGAAATAATTTTCTACATCACGAATAAGAAATGAAATATCTTTTTTTGTTTAGGGTATAAATAAGTCAAGCTACCCGTGAATAGCTTGATGAAAATTCGAATCAATCTCGATTTTGACCAAGCACGAACTGAGTTCAATAGTCGGATCATCACTCGAGTTTTTGTTAGGATAAAATTTATTAGTTTTGGTGATAACAAAAATAAGACAAGATGTTATTGGACAATCAGTTGTCGCATTTAACAGAAGTATATTTATCAGTGGTAATTCAGCAGTTGGGGTATTTGAGAGATCAGCAGATTGTATGCGATCAGCAGATGAACTGTTTAAGATATTCAGCAGATACAATCCTTGCGAGCAATCAGCAGGTACATATAAGTGTTAGCGTGCTTTTGGTAAGGATTGGTAAACGACAGCGTATTGATTGGATTAAAAGAATCAGCAGAAGCATTCTTGAAGAGATCAGCAGTTGTTTAGAATATGTCGTTGGAGAATGCGAAACGACAGCGTTTGGATAAGTTGAAGCGACAGCGTATTGTTTGGCTTAGACAATTCAGCAGAATCATTCTTTAGAGTATATCAGCAGACAGTTGGTTCTTCGACAGCTTATTCATTTCAGCAGATGGCTACAGTGAACATCAACCAGCAGGTGTTACAAAGATAACAAAACGGTGTCACTTGAATAAGTTGACACGACATCGTTTTTGTTGGGGATCCGGATCCGCCCCCCGGCGAGGCAGCGGAAGAACATAGAGGCTTAGACAATTCAGCAGAATCATTCTTTAGAGTATATCAGCAGACAGTTGGTTCTTCGACAGCTTATTCATTTCAGCAGATGGCTACAGTGAACATCAACCAGCAGGTGTTACAAAGATAACAAAACGGTGTCACTTGAATAAGTTGACACGACATCGTTTTTGTTGGGGATCCGGATCCGCCCCCCGGCGAGGCAGCGGAAGAACATAGAATAAACAGCCGGGAGACGATCAATACAAAAAATCAATAACAGTTATCGTCATACATAGGGGGTTCTAAACTACTACCTTGCTGGCACTAGTGCCTGGCTCCAACCGTAGTTACAATAACGTCGGCTCTTCTCGGTAGATTGCGGTAGAAATCGTCAATCCGGTCCACGACCAGAAACGAGACTCCTTCGTCAGCCTGCACTAGAAGGACTGACGAGATCAGCACGAAAGAATTCTCCTCGTCGAATTGGCCGGAAACAATTTTCCGACGAAGACGGGCGGCGGCGGCGCGTGGAGGTGGCGGCGGCGGCGGCGCTTTGAGAGGAGAGGGAAGGGGCGGCGGCCACTTTGAGTATTAGGTTTAGGGTTTGTCTAATTGTGTTATGATAATTAAGTCTAGGTCTACCTTAAGTAGACTTGGAGATGGATTTGGATCCGGCCCAACGGGCCCGGGTCCAACGGATGAACATTCGTTTCATCTCAATCACCGAGACTTCATCGTAACTCCGATCGCCGATCAGATCGGACCGATCGACTCAATTTCCAAAACTGAATGTTATGATCTGAAAAACCGTTTTTCAAAACCCCAGTGCAAAATGACCGTTTTGCCCCTCAACAGCGGGAAAACCCGGTTTGACCCCTGTTGACTTTTAAGAAGTCGCACTCCCCAAAATCCTCTTCTCGTGCTCAACACATTGAGCTGAGTATCCGTGCGGGAATCTCGAATCTAGTACTTGTGTGACCCTCAATGGTTCAGAGATACAGCTAGCCGTGGGCCCACAACCATTGTGGCTCCGGAATCACAATTCCGGACCTGCCCAACGGATCATGGTAAAGCATCTAGCAACATCGCCCCATGATCCCTTAGGTATCACTGATAGTGCCTGCAAGAACCAGCTGGTCGTGGTTAACGTACAGTACGGTCCTTTCAATCCATATATCCCGATCAGATCAACGACCATTGGTAAATCGAGAGTCGCTATAGATCCGATAGCTATGCATACATCTTGGAGATCGAATAGTGACATCACGAGTGTAACTAGGTAAACACATTTACCTAAAACACTTCTAGTACTCTAGCCAGAGATTTATACACTATTATCTCCTCAGATAGCATAGGATATCCACGCATGTCTGCGAGCGATGAATCCTCGACAATGATGCATCGACTCCTACATGCATCGGGGTCTCACCCAATCCCGACGCCTTATGACCCCAAGTGAGTCGGCAAACGGGTCAAAGTGAGACGCCTATCATGTAGAGTCTCAATGACGTTTCGAGTCGTGAGGACTAATCAGTACAACCAAGACCTCGGAGTCGACTTCTTGTCATCACCTGCAAATCATTGCAGATATGAGATCCACATCCGCTATCAAGTACCCAAGAAGTTGAATTTAGAGACATATTTATTTCAATATAGAACATACCTTTTGCAGTTCGCAACTGCTCGAGGTACTCCTTGCAGTTCCTCCTCCAATGCCCAGCCTTGTGGCAATGGTGGCAAACGTCCTCGCTCTTGTTTGGCTTAGAAGCCTTTGCCTTCAGCTTCTTGGCGGACTTTTCCTCTTTCGCAGGAGCAGAACGCTTCTTTCTCTTGCGTCTGGGTCCCTTCTTCGTAGAGGAAGAAGAACCCAGAAGGAGGACGGGTTTGTCCTTCTTTATAGTCCCTTCAAACACTACAAGCATGTTCACCACCTCTTCAAGAGTGGCTTCCAGCTTGTTCATGTTGAAGTTGACCACAAAGGGGTCAAATGCAGCGGGTAGTGAGAGGAGAAGTACATCCACAGACAGCTCATGTGGAAGTGCGATATCAAGGCCCGACAGCTTTTCAACGAGCCCAATCATACGAACCCCATGCTCGCGGACCGAAGTCCCATCGCGCATGCGGCTCGTAATCAGCTCCTTGACAGCCATGAACCTCTCATGTCGAGAGTTCTCCCCGTACAGCTCTTTCAGATGATGAAGTATGTCAGCAGCATATTTCGTCTTCTCAAAACGCCGTTGCATTTCATTGGACATTGATGCCATCACATAACACCGAGCTTTAACCTCGTCGTCCCACCATTGTTTAAGCGTTACCAGCTCCTCAGGGCTGATATCGGCAGGGGCAAACTTTGGAGCACTCTTCTCTATCGCATAGAGAAGTTTCTCCGAAGCCAATACAAGATTGAGGTTGCGGAGCCAGTCTTGGTAGTTCAGACCGGTGAACTTGTTGCTATCCATTATAGCAGCGAGCGGGTTTTTCATCGAAACCATTTTATAAGCAGTTATACTGAGAGGAAAAACGGACATACATTACTAACTATATATTAAATAAACGCTAAGACATAAAACATGGTCATTAAGTTTTATGAATTACCCTCCCACTATTTTAACGATTTCACCACCGTCTAATGAAATCGAGAAAACAGGTTTCTTTAGTGGGTACACGGAGCCCAATCAGGCGATCATGGACCCGAATAATATCAGTCATCCATGATCCCCAAAAGGTAGTTTCCGATTGCAGCCGGTGCAACCTCCATGTATTCACCTCACGTCCAGTAAGGGCCCAATAATATGACGCCGTTTACTATCACGTGTCAAGATTGACCCATCAATGTTGAGTCGTGAAGGACGGTGTAACGCCCGGAAATCCTAATTACGTGAATTGAATGCATGACTAGGAGGAAAACCTTATGATTATATGAATTGCATGTCATGTATGTGTTTATGTGGGATTTTATGCTCTACGTGTGCTTATCGTTTTACGGTACGGTTTGAGACCGGTAAGCGGGGACGAGTCCGGAGTCGACCAAATCGAAAATATTTTAATGTTTTAGCACTTAGACATATTTTAAAGCAAAATATTTTTATTTTATGCACAATTTCCAAGAAAATGAGATTTTATGCACGATTACCGAGGAGGACCCGTTTTTCGCCTATACGGGCCATTTTTATGATCACGTATTTTCTCTATCAACCAAGGCATGTTATATTCTTTCTTTTCTCACCATATAGATCATATTACACTGTTTTTATTTTATAGATTATGAGCCTATGGATCCATGTGATCACGACATGGTGAAGTGGCAAGCATAGAGGTGTGACATATAGGGATCCCGAGGTAAGGTCGGGTGAACCACACCGCCACGTACGTTGGTTTATAGATTGATCAATCGAATTTAACGGCTCTCACTTCATGGATACGACTCGCATGTTCTTTTAAGTTATGTTATGTATTATGTTATGCCTTAACCTATATGTTATGATGATTTATGTACGACTACAACATGATTTAACGATTTAAGGCCTTTTAATGCACGCATGTCATGAAACTTATGTTTATACGCTTATGTGCTTGTATGTGGTTTTACTATATGTACCTTGTTATTAGCGGATATAGCATGCTGGGCCTTTAGGCTCACTAGGTTTATATGGTACAGGTGAGCATGATAATGTTGATGATATTACTCCGACCGGCGGTGAGGACGTCTGATGCTCCGCAGCGGCTGTTACCCCGTGACCGCTTAGTTATTCCATGTTACCTACTTTTAAACATGTTCAGTTTTTCCGCAAACAGTCTTTGAGTACTCTGATTTTTATGATTAGCTTTTGAGACGTGGACTAAGGATTTTTGCAGTCGTTTTATTGCATGTTGAGATGTTGTTTTAATGCTTTAGTTATGGTTTTATTTATCGCTTTCATTAAATGTTATTGCACGTCGGCTTTCAAAAAAAAAAAAACCATAGAGGTTTAGTATGTTTCAACTTGGTATCAGAGCGGTGGTTCTGGTGGGGTACTAGCCTGTTGCGTGGAGCTCGGAGGTCGCACTGCCAGTCTGTGAGTTTTATTTTATGATTTATGTTTTTCAGAGGCGGACAGTTTCTATCAGACCGCCAGGGCAGGAGGCCTTCTTATTTAAGGCAGCTAGGAGACCGCGGAAGACTAGATTCATATCCTTATTGTAGGCCAGGAAGCTGGTGGAGCATGGATGTCAGGCGTTCTTGGCCAGTATTACTGCTCCAGGAAATTCAGCAGGCCCTTCGTTGTCTGATGTGGAGGTAGTCAGGTATTTCGCAGATGTATTCCCCGACGATGTTGCAGGAGTTCCACCAGCGAGAGAGGTGGAGTTTTCTATTGAGCTTATGCCAGGTACCATGCCTATCTCTAAGGCACCGTATCGATTAGCTCCTACCGAGATGAAGGAGCTTAAAGAGCAGATTCAGGAGTTGCTTGACAAGGGGTTCATTCGCCCTAGTTTCTCTCCGTGGGGCGCGCCAGTTCTGTTTGTGAAAAAGAAGGATGGTAGCATGAGGTTGTGTATTGACTACCGGGAGTTGAACAGAGTGACCGTGAAGAACAAATATCCACTCCCGAGGATTGAGGATTTATTCGATCAGTTGCAGGGAGCTCCAGTGTTCTCGAAGATTGATATGAGATCTGGCTATCATCAGCTGAGAGTTAGAGATGAGGACGTGTCCAAGACTGCTTTTCAGACATGCTACGACCACTATGAGTTCTTGGTGATGTCGTTTGGTCTGACGAACGCCCCAGCGATTTTTATGGATCTGATGAACAGAGTATTCAGGCAGTATCTAGACCAGTTCATCATCGTGTTCATTGACGACATTCTGATCTATTCGAGAATCTTTGAGGAGCATAGACAGCACTTGCAGACAGCTTTGCAGACTTTGAGGGAGCACAAGTTATACGCCAAATTCAGCAAGTGCGATTTTTGTCTAGAGCAGGTGGCTTTCTTGGGGCATATTGTGTCAAGAGATGGGATTTCTGTTGACCCATCGAAAGTGGAAGCAGTGCAGAACTGGGGGATTCCGGAGAATGCAGCGGAGATTCGCAGTTTCTTGGGCTTGGCAGGTTATTATCGCAAATTCATCAAGGGCTTCTCTTCTATTTCAGTGCCCTTGACAGCCTTGAACAAGAAGAATGCGAAGTATGTGTGGAGTGCCGACTGTCAGAGGAGCTTTGATCAGCTGAAGGAGACCCTTACTTCAGCACCAGTGTTAGCTATGCCAGTGGAGCACGAGGAGTTCGTGGTTTATACAGATGCTTCTTTGAGAGGTTTGGGTGCTCTGATGCAGGGTGGT
>KQ995716.1:0-18788 GCA_001598015.1 Dorcoceras hygrometricum
CCGTAACTATGCGCTTATTGTGTGTTAATTGTTGGTAATTAGCACGGGGCCTGACACTTATGCACGAGGATAAACAAGTTTTAGTTATCATGCAAGTTTATTTTATCGTTTAAGACTTTTATTATTCTCTGAAATCTTAAGATATTGGCTTACTATTATTGCTTCATTTACAGATATTCTTATCACCTATCATGTGAGAGTTAGTATTTTAAACAAAAATATCTAGTATTTTATTTTCTACACTTGAGATTTCTTTTAAAACAAATATAGTTTAAGAAGTGAGGGATGTCGCAGTTGGTATCAGAGCATAGTTCTGGTTTGGGTTGTGCCTACAGCTGACTGCAAGAAACTCAAGGAGTCTCGTCTCGAAGTCTGTAAGTCTTATTGTTTGACTGCTTTATATAATTGTCCAATTACTTCCAGTTCATGTTTATTATTTTGAGATATTGATGTTATTATGTCTTGAGGCTATATGTTTGCATATATTATTTCTTTGAGGAATATTGAGATTAAGTAGTGAAATTTGTTATAAACCCCAGATGCCTCCCAGACGACAAGTTACCCCACCTCCACCTCCACCGTAGAGCTCCAGCGAGCAGGTTCTAGCTGGACTTGCGCATATACTCAAGGAGTCTCGTCTCGAAGTCTGTAAGTCTTATTGTTTGACTGCTTTATATAATTGTCCAATTACTTCCAGTTCATGTTTATTATTTTGAGATATTGATGTTATTATGTCTTGAGGCTATATGTTTGCATATATTATTTCTTTGAGGAATATTGAGATTAAGTAGTGAAATTTGTTATAAACCCCAGATGCCTCCCAGACGACAAGTTACCCCACCTCCACCTCCACCGTAGAGCTCCAGCGAGCAGGTTCTAGCTGGACTTGCGCATATATTGAGACAGAATGCCGGGACTTCACAGGCGGCTAGGATTGAGATGCCATATGAGAAGTTTTGCAAGATGGGGCCGCTGGATTTTACCGTCTCCACCGATCCATTCGTGGCTGAGGGAAGGGTCAGGACTTTAGAGATGATCTTTAGGTAAATGCGACTGGAGGATGCTGCCCGGGTCAGTTGCGCCATCTTCCAGTTGAAGGATGACGCTGCCCTCTGGTGGGAAGGGGCAGAAAAGACAGTGGATGTGGACTCTATGACTTGGGAGGAGTTCAAGAAGATCTTCTATGACAAGTACTTTACGCCGGACGTGCAGGCGAGGCTGAAAAGGGAGTTTAGGAACCTCCGGCAGGGAGATATGTCTGTGGCGGAGTATGTGAAAAATTCGACAGGGTATGCCACTTCTCGCCCCTCATCGCCGATGATCCCGCTGAGAGGTTACAGCATTTCTTGGATGGTTTGAGCCCCACTATTCGCAGGGATGTACTGATGTCGGACCCTACAGACTATGCCGTGGTACTGAAGAGACCCTTCAGATCCGAGCAGATGATGAAGGATCTGCATACTGATGCGCAGAGGAAGAGGCCATTCCAGGCACAACATCATCAACAGCAGCAGACCAAGAGGTCGTTCACTGTGCCACCTAGACCTCAAGGCCATGGTCAGTATATAATCATTTAAGAATTTATCCATTTCTGCAATTTTATTAATGGATGATCTTGTTAGGGACATCAAAGCCAGCGGCGAAGCCCGCTACTTCTGGAAGACCCCAAGGACAACAGGCTCCAAGGCCTGTGGCTCAGACGGACAGACCCACATGCCCGACTTGTGGGAAGCAGCATTCCGGAAAGTGCTTGATGGGAGCCGGGGTCTGCTTCAAATGCATGCAGCCGGGCCACTTGTCTTTTGAGTGCCCGCAACTGAAGAAGCCTACCACCGAGAGAGCTTATGTGATGCAGGCAGAGGAGTCTGACCCAGACACTACGCTTATCACAGGTAACCTTGCGCTTATGTTACGAATTTTGAGGATTTAGATAGTAGAGCTGTGATATTATTGAATAGGAGTTTAACCTGATTTATGAATAGTATGAATAGTGTCCTATGCATGTTTTATTTATGACGCAGGTAGGGTAGTTGTATTAGGAGTAGCTACCAGGGCCTTATTCGATTCAGGGGTGACGAATTATTTTATTTCTGAGGAGTTTGTGCGGCGTAAGAATGTTGCCCAGGAGAGTTTGCAGGAGGTTTATTGGTGACGATTCCCTCGGTAGAGGAAGTATCTACTGCTAACGTCATCCAGAATCTTGAGTTGATGCTGCAAGGCAGGAATTTTCACGCTAATCTGATCGTGTTTCTGATGCAGGAATTTGATATTATTCTCGGGATGGACTGGCAAGCAGAGAATCAGGCGATTGTTGACTTACAGTGCAGAATAGTGCATCTTAGACCTCCTGGAGAGGAAGCATTTGATTTCGTGGCAGCATGGAGCACGAGGAAGCCACGTCTTATTTCATTCTTGCAGGCGAGGAATCTTGTTGATGACGGCTGCCCATCATTCTTAGCCAGCATTACAGCGACTACGGAACAGGATGGACCTTCTATTGCTGATGTGGAGGTTGTTAGGGAGTATGCCGATGTATTCCCCGATGATGTTTCTGGGATCCCACCAGATCGAGAAGTGGAGTTTCTATTGAGTTGATGCCTGGTACAGTACCGATCTCTAAGGCACCTTATTGTCTTGCACCTACTGAGATGAAGGAATTAAAGGAGCAAATTCAGGAGCTGCTAGATAAGGGATTCATTCGCCCCAGTGTCTCACCATGGGGTGCACCAGTCTTATTTGTGAAGAAGAAGGACGGCAGCATGAGACTCTGTATCGAATACCTTGAGCTGAATTCGGTAACTGTCAAGAATAAGTACCCGTTGCCGAGAGTGGAGGATCTATTTGATCAGTTGCATGGAGCTTCGATATTCTCTAAGATAGACCTTCGCTCTGGCTATCATCAGTTGAAAGTGAGGGAGGCAGATGTGCATAAGACGACTTTCAGGACTCGTTATGTCCACTACGAGTTCTTGGTGATGCCCTTTGGATTGAAGAATGCACCAGCGGTCTTCATGGATCTCATGAACCGCGTATTTCAGCCATATCTGGATCAGTTTGTCATCGTATTCATCGATGATATTCTCGGAGCATGGAGGAGCATAGAGCATCTGAGGACAATACTTGGAGTCCCGAGGGAGCGCCAGTTATATGCAAAGTTCAGCAAGTGTGATTTTTGGCTAGAGAGAGTGGCGTTCCTTGGGCACATCATTACCAGTAGTGGAGTAGAGGTGGATCCATCCAAGGTTGAGGCAGTCAGAGAGTGGGCTGTACCGAGAAATGAATCTGAGATCCGCAGTTTCCTTGGTTTGGCAGGATATAATCGAAAGTTCATCAAGGGCTTTTCATCTATTGCAGTGCCCTTGACTGCGCTGATGAAGAAAAATGCCAGATATATTTGGAGTCCAGAGTGTCAACAGAGCTTTGATACTTTGAAACAAGCTCTCATGCCTGTATTATCTATGCCATCGAGACAAGGAGATTTTGTGATTTACACGGACGCATCGAACCTAGGCTTAGGCGCTGTACTGATTCAGAATGACATAGTTATCACCTACGCCTCCAGACAGTTGAAGGTGCATGAGAGGAATTATCCTACGCACGATCTTGAGCTAGTAGCAGTTGTTTTTGCACTAAAAAATTGGAGGTATTATCTGTATGGGGAGAAGTGCAAGATTTTCACCGACCATAAGAGCCTAAAATACTTCTTCATGCAGAAGGAGCTGAACATGAGATAGATGAGGTGGCTAGAGTTGGTGAAGGACTATGACTGTGAGATTAACTACCACCCGGGGAAAGCTAAGGTGGTAGCCGATGCTCTGAGTAGGAAGACAGCAGTTATTGCACATCTGACTGTTGCGGAGCCGTTACAGCGAGAGATACAGAGTTTGGGATTAGAGGTTTACACAGCTGGTAGAGCACCAAGATTGGGTTCCTTGATGGTACAATCCACTCTATTAGATCGCATCCGCAGTATCCAGACCAGTGACGAGCAGCTACAGAATTGGAGACCGAGGGACGAGATGAAGGGAGGTTGACTCTACACAGTGACAGACGGAATTGTGAGATATAGGGGATGATTATGGGTCCCTTCAGATGATACGCTGAGAGAGTTGATTATGACAGAGGCCCATGCATCACCGTACTCTGTCCACCCAGGGAGTGCGAAGATGTACCGAGACCTACAACAGTTATATTGGTGGCCAGGTATGAAGCGAGACATCAACCATTTTGTGTCCTAGTGTTTGACGTGCGAGCAGGTTAAGGCGGAACATCAGAGACCTTCCGGACTCCTGAGACCTCTCCCTATCCCTGAGTGGAAGTGGGAGAACACTTCAATGGACTTTATTGTGGGACTTCCGAAGACCGTTAGAGGGTCGAACTCGATATGGGTGATTGTGGACCAACTCACCAAGTCGGAACATTTTCTGCCGATGAAGACCACGTTCACCATGACTCAGTACGCTGAATTGTATATCCGAGAGACTGTCAGACTGCATGGGGTTCCAGTTTCGATTGTTTTTTTATCGGGATGCATGCTTTACATCAGCATTTGGAGTAGTCTTCATTCATCACTTGGGACAAAGCTCCATTTCAGCACTGCATTCCACCCTCAGATAGATGGGTAGACTGAGAGGGTGAACAGGTACTAGAGGATCTGTTGAGAACATGCGCTATTGATCAGGGAAGTTGCGAATCCAAGCTGCCACTAGTAGAGTTCGCATACAATAACAGCTTTCAGGTTTCCATAGTCATGGCACCATATGAGGCTCTGTATGGAAGGAAATGTAGGTCACCCATTCATTGGGATGAGGTTGGAGAGAGAGCAGAGATGGGACCCGAGATTGTTCAGCAAACAGCAGACACGGTGCAGAGGATCAGAGATAGGATTAGGACTGCCCAGATTTGACAGAAGAATTATGCCGATTCGAGGAGGAGAGACCTAGAGTTTTCAGTAGGAGAGCATGTTTTCGTGAAGGTCGCTCCGATGAAGGGTGTTATGAGATTTCGGAAGAAGGGTAAGCTAGCACCCCGTTACATAGGACCTTTCGAGATCCTCGACAGAGTGGAGACCTTAGCCTATCGAGTGGCTTTACCGCCGAGCTTAGCAGCCGTGCATAATGTCTTCCACGTCTCCATGCTCAGGAAGTACGTACCGAACCCTTCGCATGTGTTGAACTTCGAGCTGCTACAGCTCTCACAACAGATGACTTTTGAGGGTCAGCCATTTGGATATTAGGCAGACAGGACCGAAAGCTACGCAATCGGACTATCCCCATGGTTAAGGTTCAGTGGCTGAATCACTCCGAGGAAGAGGCCACGTGGGAGGTAGAGACTGGTATCAAGGAGCGCTATCCAGGTCTTTTCGGTAATTTTTTGAATTTCGAGGACGAATTCTTGTTAAGGGGGAAAGAATTGTAACACCTAGAATTTTTATACCTAAATCGCATGCCTTATTATTTTATTTAACTATTTGCATGATTATTGCCTTATGATTTATTTAACTTGAATTTCGAGTCCTTTGGGAGTTTGTATTTAGATGATGCAAGGGTGGAAGGAAGATGATAGGGACACCGAGGTATTGCGGTTTTCAATGAAAACTTATTTCGAAGCCGTTTTAAAGCATTTAGTAATTTGATGGATTGAGGATTTATTTCTTTTAAATGAGTAGCACTTTTGCTACTAAAAGGACAAGTTTTACACACACATGCATCACTATTAAAAATCAAATCTTCTTACCTTATTTCAACCTCATATTTTCGAAAATAATAGGCTAGGAGGGGAGTTCATTTTCATCAAACTTTCATTCAAATTTTCTAAGTGTAGAGGAGTATCACCTTTTAACATTTTATATAGCAACTTTGAGCACTCTTTAAGCACAACTCTTGCCACTAATCTACCTAATTATTCCTAAATTACCCTCACTAATCTACCACATCCTTATAAAAAGGAAACCCTAACCCTACTCCCTCCCCCAACCCCTTTGCACGCCGCCCCCTCCCTCTCCCCATTTCCCTCTCCATTTTTTTTGTGGCTTAAGGCTTCTTCCTTGGCTTGTTGTGGTTTTCCTTGTCTTCCTCAAAGCCTACATCACTTCTTGGTTGTAAGTTTTTACAAGAAAGGCAAGTACAAAGCTTTCTTGATGCACCTTTCAAGTCTATGTACATATGTGTGTATATTTATGTTATGGTGATTTGATTGAATCTATTTTGATGCACATCATACTGTTTAATGTTATTCATTAATGTATTTTGCAAGTCTATGTACATATGTGTGTATATTTATGTTATGGTGATTTGATTGAATCTATTTTGATGCACATCATACTGTTTAATGTTATTCATTAATGTATTTTGCAGCCTAGATCAGTTTAGGACCTTTGGTGAAGGAGAGGAGTTGAAAGGATAGGGTTTGGGTTGTGTAGAGTTTGTGGCTATCCCCTTCTCCACTTTGGCTTCGGGTTGAGACATTCTCAGTCCACTCATGGCTGGAAACAGCCTTTGGATAGAGCATGTGGAGCCTTGGAGGCTGAGGAGGGAGAAGAAGGTTAAGGCCGATTGGTGTGTGAGTGAGTTTGCGTTTGTGTTGTCAAGGGTGGCTCTTGAAGGGAGGAGAAGTCTAGTAGGGCTTAGGTTTTGTTTCAAAGGGGTTAGGAAGATGCTGGAGTCAAGGGAAGGTCTGGTTCGAAGTTGTGTTTCTAGCCTCTCCCAGATGAGTCCCTGTGCGTGACTAGTAGGGTTACGAGCGTCGGTGTGGTCACGTCAGATATCTTTTTGTATTCGGTTTATTCCCATATCTAGACCATCGGGTTAGGGTCACGTGGGTCCAAATTTGGGTTGATTTGGTTAAGAAATAGGTTTTTAATGATTTTTACGATTTTATCGCGCAGAGCGATTCCTGTCAGGGCATTTTCGGGAAAGTTGGGAAATTGAGTCTTAGGGGATGCCAAAATTCATGAAGGACTTTATTTGATGATTTAAGAATATTATGAACTGTTTAAGCATTTTTAGAATTTATGAGATTTTTGAACATTTTATGAAATTTAAATGCCTAGAAAATGATTTTTAGCATGTTTGACTATTTAAAGTGCATATGTTTACTTTTGCAGTATTTATGGGCAGAATTTTCATGAGGTTATGAAATTTATTTATTTATTGAGGATTTGAGAAATTTATTTTGAGGCAAGAACGAGGAAAAATGATTTTGAATGATGGGACTTGATTGTGGTTTTTCTATGACGGATATGGGGTCGGGAGACGTTCGCTTGCCATATCAAAATGAACGGGTCTGGGCTTCAGATGAGTCCTGAAGTGCCTTTCCAACTGACGGGTCTGGGTTTCGGATAAGTACTGGAGTGCCTTTCCAACCTAGTACTAGTGTTTATTAGCTTGATCAAGCGACATGAGGTTGAGGGACCACAATAGAGGAACGGAATTCACGAGGAAAATGTTTTAGAAAGATCATTTTATTTATGCAAAGATTTTTAGTCAGTTTGAGCATGAAATGTTTTAATGCATACCTTTTAAGCCAAGAAACTATTTTAAGTAGAAATATTTTAATTCATGTGCATGTATTATTTAGTACTCGTTATACTGTAGTTTTGTACTGTTGAGTTTTTAGACTCACTATGCTTGGATGGTGCAGATGAGGCTGAGATCGAGATTGAGGGGCAGGATTCCTGAGCGGATTGTAGTCATGCTTGGCACCTACTCAGCGACCTCTTGATTCCGCTTAGAAGTTTTCAGTCATTTTAGTATATGTTGACTTGTTTTGAGAAAAATATATATTTCTTATGCACGAGGAATTTTATGACTTAGACAAGTTTTAGTTATCATGCAAGTTTATTTTATCGTTTAAGACTTTTATTATTCTTTGAAACCTTAAGATAATGACTTACTATTATTGCTTCATTTACAGATATTCTTATCACCTATCATGTGAGAGTTAGTATTTTTAAAAAAAGAAAAAATATATATCTAGTATTTTATTTCTGCACTTAAGATTTCTTTTAAAACAAATATAGTTTAAGAAGTGAGGGATGTCACACGTGATCTCTTATGAAGTGGTGCCTTATGTCTATGTGCTTTGTCTGGAATGTAGCACATGATTCTGAGTGATGGATATGGCACTGGTATTGTCACAGAAGATAGGAGCTTCAGAAGCATCAATGTCGTAATCCTTAATCTGATGTTGAATCCATAAGATCTTAGCACAGCAGCTTTCAGCTGCTAGATACTCTGCTTCAGTTGTGGACGTAGCAATCGATTTGCTTCTTACTAAACCAGAAAATCAGCCGATCTCCCAAAAATTGACAAGTCACACTTGTGCTTCGCCTATCAATTCTACAACCTGCGTAATCTGCATCACTATAACCGATTAGTTGAAAACTGGAGTCTTTGGGATACCAAAGACCCACATTGGAAGTTCCTTTGAGATATTTTAAAATCCGTTTAACTGCAATGTAATGAGATTGTTTAGGCTCAAATTGGAATCTAGCACACATACAGACAACAAGCATGATGCCTGGTCTGCTAGCAGTCAAGTAATGCAATGAGCCTATAATACCGCGATATAAAGATACCTCAATGGTAGTTCCATCTTCATCTTTGTCAAGTTTAATTGAAGCACTCATCGGGGTAGCTGCTGCTGAACTATTCTCCATTCCAAACATCTTCAGCAGTTTTTTCGTATACTTAGCTTGATTGATGAATATTCCATTCTCAAGATGTCTTACTTGTAAGCCTAGAAAGAACGTCAACTCTCCCATCATGCTCATCTCGAATTTTTCCTGCATCAATTTAGAAAACTTCTAGCACAATTTGGGGTTAGTTGACCCAAAGATAATATCATCAACATATATTTGTACCAAAAGAACATGATCATTTTTCACGAATTTAAATAATGTCTTATCAACGGTGCCTATTATAAACTCGTGATCAATGAGAAATTTCGAAAGTGTTTCATACCAAGCTCTGGGTGCTTGCCTCAAGCCATATAGAGCTTTATCCAGTTTATAAAAGTGATCTGGATATGTATGATTTACGAAGCCAGGAGGTAGTGCAACATACACTTCCTCAGTCAAGATGCCATTTAGAAAGGCACTCTTTACATCCATCTGAAAGACTATGAAATCTTTGAATGCAACATATGCAAGAAACATGTGGATGACCTCTAATCTGGCTACTAGAGCGAAGGTTTCATCAAAATCTATTCCTTCAAGTTGTCTAAAACCTTGAGCTACTAGTCTAGCCTTGTTTCTTATAACAACACCATCCTCATTCAGTTTGTTCCTAAAGACCCATTTAGTTCCTATCACTGAATGATTATTAGGTCGAGGAACTAACTTCCATACATTGTTTCTCTTAAATTGACTAAGTTCATCTTGCATAGCATCTATCCAGCTCGAGTCTGCTAAGGCTTCTTCTATCAGCTTAGGTTCTATATGAGAAATGAAAGCTGAATTGAAGTACTCATGCATAAGCTGGCCTCGTGTGCGAACAGGAGAATTTACATTACCTATGATCTGCTAGGGTGGAGGATTTTTATCCCACGGAAGGTCAGATCAGATTGGATTTGCTCCCTGTTCAGCTTGGATGTCTGGCTGTATGGCTTCATCTTGATCACCCGGTACTGAAGCTGGTCTGGATACCACTTGATGGATTGTATCATCGGCTTGTGCATCATCTTGGGCAATAGTCGTTTCATCTCCAGCAGCAGGCACACTGGTTGCGATCTGTTCCTGCACTTGGTCATCATTAGTCAAATCAATGACTTCTATGTTACCTGTCAGACCAGCTTGTGAAATTGAGATGTCATCGTGTGGTATGTCCAATACTTGCTGGTTGTCAGCTGAATATATAATTTGTGGCATGTCATCACTAGATTCGTCTAAGATGGTTGATTCTAGACGTGTACACAAGTCATTTAAGAGCGCAGCTGAATTTGAGCGAAATCTGGTCTCATCAAACACAATGTGAGCTGATTCTTCAACCGTCAAGCTCCGATTGTTAAACACTCTATAGGCTTTGCTCACGGCTGAGTATCCAAGAAATATACCTACATCATATTTAGCATCAAAGGCAGTTAGATGCTTTTTTCCATTGTTATGAATGAAATATCTGCATCCAAATACCCTGAAATAAGAAATGTCAGGTTTCTTGCCACTCCAGATCTCATATGGGGTAACTCCATGATTCTTGTTAATCATCGATCTGTTATGAGTGTAGCAAGTTGTGTTAACTGCTTCAGCCCAATATTTTTGAGAAATGCCGAAATCAACAATCATAGTTCTAGCAGCTTCTTTTAAAGTACGATTTCTCCTCTCAGCTAACCCGTTCTGCTGAGGAGTTCTAGCTGCTAAAAGCTCATTCTTTATTCCAATATCTTCCAGATAAGAGGACAGTTTATGATTTAAAAACTCAGTACCTCTATCACTCCTTATCCGATTGATATTGCAAGATTTGTCATTTTGCAAACATTTTAAAAGTTTTATCAGCTGCTCAGCGGTCTGGTCCTTTGATTTAAAAACACCACCCATGTAAATTTATCATCAACAACAAAAAGGGTGTAATTTGTTCCCCCTAAGCTGGTTACAGGTATAGGACCAAAAAGATCCATATGTAAAAACTTCGGGTAGAACTGTTGCCGCTTTTCTTTTTAAAAGTGGAATGAATATGTTTTCCCAGCTGACATGCTGAACAAATCTTGTCTTTTTA
This sequence comes from Dorcoceras hygrometricum, assembly GCA_001598015.1. NCBI lineage: Eukaryota > Viridiplantae > Streptophyta > Magnoliopsida > Lamiales > Gesneriaceae > Dorcoceras > Dorcoceras hygrometricum. The sequence continues at coordinate 10,713 of KQ995716.1, forward strand.
AAATTTTATTTTGGGTTCCCACAAAAAAAATCAATCTTACTCAGAATGGCAAGTGTTTTCAAATTCAGATGGTTCATTCTCTGGTGCCACAGCCAGCTCTTGGATGAGTCAGCTGCTAGGCAAACTTGTTCAGCCCCCATATGCTCTGACCAGTTTACTGTGTAGGTATTCCCGATCTGTTTCCTACTAATACTGTCAGACTATCTGGATTATAAACTCTGCACGTGTGCTTTTGAAAGTTAACTGTGTAACCACTGTCACACAGCTGACTTAATACTAATAAGATTATAACACAGATTCTCAATAAGAAGAGCATCATTAATTGAAAGGTTACCATGGGTAAGCTTACCCTTACCCACAGTATTAGCGTGTGAGTTGTCACCAAAGACAATTCTGGGTCCTTTGTGTGGCTTCAGATCTGATAACATCATTGGATTGCCAGTCATGTGCCTCGCACAACCACTATCTAGATACCATTTGATTGAGTCCTCCGAAGCTGTGTACCTGTTATCCTGCAATCACAAAAATAAACTTTTGGTACCCAATTTTCTTGGGTCCAGATCGTATTACCCCTTTCGGGACCCATAATTGAATTACCTTAATAGTTTTCCCAGTATGGATGCCCACAAGGGTTCGTGTTGAATTTTTGTGCGATCTGTTGAGCTTTGGTTTCGTACTTTGACCATTCAGATCACGCTTGGGCTGAACCTTTACCCATTTAGACTTCGTTGAACCACGCCTTTGCTGGTTCGTAACAGACGACTTAGGTCCATCTTTCGCCTTATCCTTCTAAAATATGTTCGTTATCTAGCTGGGTTTACAGTTCTCAGGCCTAATGTAGCCAATACCATTTTTACCCTTATGGTTCAGCTGTCCAGTGGTCTGGTCATCATACTTTACCGACTCACAAACATCATGTATCACACTGGCTTTGACAAAATTCATTTTCTTGAATTTTTCATCGGCCAGATCTGATTGAGTACATGTTTCCTCTGAGCTGCTTTCACCAAAGCTGAAACCTAAGCCAGTTTTGTCATTTAATGGCTTCTGGGTTTCATGCAGCTTACTTAAGGAAATCGAAGACTGAGTCCAGGACTGGCTTTGACAAAATTCATTTTCTTGAATTTTTCATCGGCCAGATCTGATTGAGTACATGTTTCCTCTGAGCTGCTTTCACCAAAGCTGAAACCTAAGCCAGTTTTGTCATTTAATGGCTTCTGGGTTTCATGCAGCTTACTTAAGGAAATCGAAGACTGAGTCCAGGAACTCATCACTTGATTTAATCTTTCATTTTCAGATGAGAGTTCACAGGACCTTGTTCTCAAGGAATCATTCTCAATTTTCAGCTTACTCAACTCAGTTTGTAAACTGTCAGTTTCCCCAAGCTGAGCAGTTCTTGGTTCAGCTGAAGTATTTTTCAAACATCCGTTTCCAGCCTTAATCTCCTCGAATGTTTGAGATAGCTTTCTGTACTCATGGACCATCTCATTAAGTGCGTTGATGAGGTCCTCACGTGTAAATTCACTATTTGAGAAATCGAATTCCCTTATCATCAGTAGTTTGGTTTGCCATCAAGAAGTGGACTTCTTCCTTCTCACTCTCACTTGATGAGCTGCTTGATGTTGTTTCAGAGTCTGAGTTCGCCCAATTTCTGTTGCTCCCCTCAGCAACAAGTACCTTCCGATCATTCTTTTTGTTGGGCCTCTTCTCATATATGTTCCTTCTTATTTCTGTGGACCGCTTGTCATCTTTCTTAGGCCTGTTGCAATCAGCTGCAAAATGCCCTGGTCTGCCACAGTTATAACAATTTTGATAAGTAGAAATCTTTTCAGATTTATGTGCATTGTTATAATTAAAAAAAGGGTTTTGAGATCTTCTCATAAATTTCCCAAACTTCTTTATGAAGAGGGACATGAAGTCGTTGCTGATTTGCTCAGCTGTCTTGCTTGGTGAGCTATGTTCTGAAGTTGTAGCTGCAAGAGCCTTCGTGGGTTGTGAGGTTGATGGCCCAGCCTCTGATCTGGTTTCCAGCTCGAATTCATAAGCTTTAAGATTTGAAAACAGATCATGGAGTTTCAGCTTGTTTAGATCTTTCGATTCTCGCATTGTCATCGTCTTCATGTCCACTCCCTTGGCAGTGCTCTCATCACTTTAAGCGCCAGTTCTCTGTTGCTATACTCCTTCCAAGACTTGTCAGCTCGATCACAACAGAGCTGAATCTCTCATCGAATTCCGTCATGGTATCTCATTCTCTCATCTTGATGGACTCATACTTCTACTGGGCAACAGTCAGCTTATTTTCTTTTGTCTCATCGTTGCCTTCACAGATTTGTGTCAGCTTTTCCCAGATCTCTTTGGCAGTAGCGCAGGTCTTTATCTTTCTGAACATATTTTTGTCCAACGTCTTGTAGAGAATATCCTTTGCTACATTGTCCAAATTATCTTTCTTCTTATCTTCTGCTGTGTACTCAAATCTGGTCTTTTCTATCCATTGTGGAGCACCAGTAGTAAAAGCAATGGCGGTATTGGCTTTCATGATCTTCATGGGTCCATTTGTTATGACGAACCACATGTAATCATCTTGAGCAGCTAGATGGGCTTGCATCCTGATCTTCCAGTCATCATAGTCCTCCTTAGAAACATAGGAATTTTATTGTGAGAAGTAGACATATTTGAATATAAGCATAAAAGATCAGACTGTTCAATAACTGAGATGACAAGACTCTGATACCAATTCATAGGATCAATAGGATGGCAATAAGAGACAAAATATGCCCAGGAGTTCAGAACGGGGGTTGAATGAACTCCTTCAATTTTTTCATTTCAAATCCTTTTAAACGATTTTACAAGCCTTTGCTTAACTCAAAGCTAAGTGCTTTGAGGCTCTCAGTTCAAGTCTATTTTCTCGGTTAACAAAATAGTGCGGAATGAAACCGATTAAACAGTAAACAGTAAATAAATAACGATTCAATAAAATAAATAGATTGAGTCAAGAGTTTGTTTCTGGAATGTCAGGCCCTGTGCACACGACAGAGATTAATCACGCAATTAACAACTGCGGAAGCATTTAAAAAGTGGCTAAAATTGTTCGCTTTGGTCTGACTTAGAAAACGTAATTTAAAAATACACTTATACTTGAAATATTGGTTTTACAACAACCAAAACAAGCAATAACAATTACAAGCATCGAGTATCCTAAATCAATACAGACTCAAATCTGAGTTCAAGACAGCAGCACGGGGCATTCCCCGGCGACAACTCTAATACATAATTATAAAATATAATTAACTGGAACACTATATACACCTCTCGGGGCACCCCAGCTGAGTCACATCCACGACCAGCTGAGAAACCTGGGTAACCTGAACAACACACAGATAACCAAACAACCAGCCCCATAGGGACATGGGTCAAACCCCAGTACAGAGAGCAATTCAAACTAATAGACAGCAACAGATATAAATGAATGTGCTATGAATGAGAGCTGAAGAATGCAAAGGCAACAGGATACAAACGAATCAGGAATCAAAGGAGCTCGAAAAACCAGCTCAAAAGCTGTCAAAAGATATGAACAAAGGGTAGCGTTAGTGGCCATGAAGCATGTGAGAGCATGGTAGCTATCCACTCGTCTCAACACACTGTACCAGAGCATAAACCAGATCACTCAACCTGTTGTTGCCAAAGCTCATGAGAGCGTGGTAGCTTTTCACTCGTATCATAGAGGCTAACAACTAAACAGCAGGGAGATGAGGAGCACGGTATTTCCGCTCGTCCTCAATAACAACATCCTGGTACACACGGGTTAGCACAACAACGAACGGCTAACAGATATGAGCTCAATAGGAAAAAATGTGTGTATGCCAATGCAACAGCTTACAATAATCAGCACAGAACAACAACAAGCAATACAATACAATAGCATACACACTGCACGCATACCAGCAAGCATACACATAAGCTTATCCCAAAGCTGTAATACAAGCTCAAATTCGTACATTAGCTTCTGTGCTACAATTACCACAACAAGAGTCCCGAATAACCCAAATCTGAAACCTGATTAGCCAAACAAGATAATCAACTCAGGTACCGTAAGCACAGAAACCATAACAGGGAGCTACCAGCTCAACCCAGTTCTATCCTACCTCTAAAACACAACAGATAGCTTTAAACGAAGGCGTAAGGTAGGATATTATACTTACTCAAAAGCACTTCCTGAGCAGCAGAACCAATCGACCAGAATACGAACGATAGCACACTGTAGCTTCTTCGTGTGCTTCTTCTAGTTGCTCAAAGCTCTGAAAAGAGGTATAGAAAGAAGCGTCTTGGCAAGAGGAATCCAACACTACCCAGCTTGCTCCAATCGGAGTTGTCTACCGCCGGCAATAGGAAGAAATAGGCTACGATGAACAGTAAGGGTTTCGCTACAGTAGAGAGTATGGTGACGGGGAGAGATATTTTCTAAGTGTTGGAAACAATGGCGTACGTCTGGTCAAAGTCCTCTATTTATACAACTTAAGTCTCCAGATCTAGTGAACAGTAGCCACCGACACTCAGGGCACACAGCTGGTACCAGCTCAGATCTGAACACTATACCAGATCTGGACTCTACGCTATACCAGATTTGGACTCCTCCAGACGACGTCACAAAGAAGTCGGCTCAAAACGACCAGCTCACTGGTCTCTCTCTTCCAGCGGGTATAGACAATCCCTCGCGTATACCTAAATCAGCTCGCAACCAGATTTGGTTTCTTAAAACGGCGTCGCACCACCATCCAGTTCTCCGTTTCAACCAGAGGTCCTTATCCATTGGATAGCACCTTGAAACTTCTGAAACATCTATCCCGCTCTCTGCTTAACCAGCTGGTGCACTTAGCTGCTCGCACCCGCTAGCAGATCCTGTTTCCCCCAGATTTCACAGCCAGAACAGATCACACGCACTGTCTAGATTTGACTTTGCTCGACTCACACGTGTCATCCAGCTAGCACTTACATGGGTACACTTAAACGGCGTCGCATCACAACCCAGATCCGGATGACCAGCTCACACACGTTCAGATCCGACCTCAACCTGTACCTATGAAGCGTACCTGTTTACACTAAAATCACGTACCGACCGATCTTACTAACAGGTTTTGCGCCCCCTAAAATCTGGTTTCTCCCAAAACGACGTCGCTTCATCACCTTTTTAGAATATCCAACTTAGCGTACCCAAGGTAGCTTGCGACGACAATGTATATGCGATCCAACTATCCAGATCTGACCCTTCTACGAAAATTAGTCCAAATCTGAATCCACGCACAAATACGCTTACGTTCACTAAGCATACCAACTCAGAGCTGGCCCATCCCAGATCAGCTCACTCCTGATCCGGTCTATGCTAAACCAGATTAATTAAATTAATTGCTCCACTAATATTTCGGGTCTCACATGGAAGTTCGGATATCAATATCCTACGTCTCCCCTTATTTCTTTTCAGGAAGGTTCCACTAGAAGACTTTGATGGTTACAGCTTCTGTAAACACCCAATGACTTAAGCCTTTCTTAAAGTGAACTCCTAGAAACCAAATACACGCAGACTCTTCTGCTGATTACAAATGAATGGATTTTAGAACTGCTGAAATAGCAAGTTCTTTACAGACTCTGATATGAATATATCAACGATTACAATCAAACAGAGTTTGTAACTCTTCTGGTTTCTTATACAATAAGACTCGATTTCTAATGTAAACCAGAAGGAAAATCTCAAAGGTTAAGAACTGAAAAACTTCAAAGATAGTTCTTCGAGATTTGAGAGTTGGGATTGATTAGCGTGAGGAAGAATACAACGAAGACTTTTAAAATCGTGAATCACCGAGAGTGTCAAGAGTTTTTCCTGCTTGAATCACTTCAGTTATTTATATGCATCCATCTTTAATGGTTATTAAATGAGCCAGTAGATACAGACCATTTTTGAATTTCTTCATAGTACCGAGCATTAATTGCGCCATTAATGCTGTGTAGAGGTTTGTCGATTGTTGTCAGAGCTTTAGCAAACTTTATACCAAAATAGGTAAGCATCGACTGAACCAACTCTGCGTTCTGTATGATATACTCTAAATAGCTCTGATCTTGAACAACTTTAATCCACTTTGTCTTACAGGCTTTATATGCTTTAATCTCAATCGTTGAATCATCTGGAGCACATAGCTGTAAGATCTAAAGCTGTGATCTGAAATCTATCTCGGATCTGAACTTTTCTTCGACTGTGATCTCAAATCTGCTTTCGTATATATATGAGCTTCAAGATCTTTCTCCTTTACGAATTACTCTCTTTTTCTCTCTTTATCTGTACCTTTGTCAAATCTGAAATCAATCTCTTTTCTGTACCTTAGAAACTTCTGATCTGATCTGTAATAAGTCTCTGAACGGATCTGATACGTAAGCCTCTGAACGGATCTGATACGTAAGCCTCTGAATGGATCTGTACGCTCGGATCTGAAATACTCGGATCCGATCTGATCTGTAAGATAAGCCTAGTCCAAATCTGAACGGATCTGAGTCCCCGATTACTTATAGTCCAAATCTGAATGGATCTGAGTCCCCGATTACTTCTAGTCCAAATCTGAACGCCTTATATTCAGTACTTTATCTTGTTTATGTTATCACCAAAACTTATAATTTTATCTTAATAGATTGTACTTACATTGAAAATCTCACACAGATACACATTCACTCACATTCGAGTGTTAAACGAAATAGATCAGAGTGAATATAAATTAAAAAACTCTCCATTGTAGTCTTTGTACAGAGACGTTAAACAAGTCTAGTTGTCTTTCGCACTGAGACATTAAAGATGTTTGTGTATCCTTTCTCACTGAGGCATAAAAGAAGTGATGTTAGACGCACAGCTTACGAGCTTAGTGTGCAGTGGTGTGGCTAGGAGTTCTTGCGGCTGCTGTTCGTAGGAGTGGGTTGTAGTGAAGGGTCGCTGTAATCAAAACCTTCTACTGGATCCTTACCGATTGCAGAAGAAGGGGAAACGTAGGAGATTGAGCTCCGAACTTTCATAAACAAATTGCAGCGTATTTCTTTACTTCTTTCTGCATTTACATTCACGCATTGCATATTTGTTTACAACGCATAAAACTGTTTAAAGGTTTTCGAACATAAGAGTTCAGTTTGAGTTATTTCCGCATGATTTTAATTCATTACTCAATCTGTATCTCGGTGCACAAGTATTCAAGAACACTGCGCTATTGCAGCTCAAGCTTCAAGGAACCAGATTGATGGTCCCAGAGATAGGATCAATATACGTACATGAGTTCAGAAGGGGGGGTTGAATGAACTCCTTTGATTTTAAATTTTCGTTTAAAAGTTTTACTAGCACTGCTAAACTTAAGTCCGAGTTACCAGACTTAAGGATCTCAGTTTTATGCAAATCTCTTGGCCAACAAAAATAGTGCGAAAAGAGGCCAATCAATTTGTGAACAGACAATCAGTAAATAAATCGCTGAATGTAAAAGATAAGAGTCAAGGATTTGTTTTTGGAAGTTCGGATATAAATATCATACGTCTCCCCTTCTTCCTCCTCGGAAGGTATCACTAGAAGATTTGATGCAAGTAGCCTTTCTACAAACACCCAATCACACAAGCCTCACTTGTATGAACTCCTAGACTCACTAACTTCACACGCAGACATTGCTGCTGGTTACAAGTAACGAAATGATATTTTGAACTGCTTCACAAATCCAGTTCGTTACAGACTCAATAAAATATGTCAATGATTACAGTTTCTGAGTGCTGTAAAATTCTCTGGTTTCTAAAACAAAGAAACTCGATTCAACAAGATGAACTAGAGAATGGACTCGAAGGTTTGTCTATGAATAACAACAGTAGTGTTCTTCGAGTCTTGAGCTTTGTTAGAATAACTTCAATATGCGAAAATCTCGAGAATTTATTTTGACAGCGTGACCGGAACGATAATAAGAGTGAAGGATCGTTTCTTCAATCCAGCTTCTGTCTATTTATAGTCTTCGATTTCAACGGTCATTAAATTCTTCAAAGGAAATAAATCCCGTTTGAATTTCTGTCAAATTT
>KQ995716.1:19296-41784 GCA_001598015.1 Dorcoceras hygrometricum
CAGTTCGTTACAGACTCAATAAAATATGACAATGAATACAATTTCTGAGTGCTGTAAGATTCTCTGTTTTCTAACGCAAAGAAACTCGATTCAACAAGATGAACTAGAGAATGGACTCGAAGGTTTGTCTATGAATAACAACAGTAGTGTTCTTCGAGTCTTGAGCTTTGTTAGAATAACTTCAATATGCGAAAATCTCGAGAATTTATTTTGACAGCGTGACCGGAACGATAATAAGAGTGAAGGATCGTTTCTTCAATCCAGCTTCTGCTATTTATAGTCTTCGATTTCAACGGTCATTAAATTCTTCAAAGGAAATAAATCCCATTTGAATTTCTGTCAAATTTGTACACCGTAATTCCTGCTCCACCAAGAGGCAAGTCGCACAATGTCAGAGCAAATTTGGCGTTGTACCATATTTGTGCAAACTCCGTAAACCGCTCTCTGAGATAGTGTACTATTTACCAAGAATAGTACTGATACTGTTCCCTCAATTAATGGCATATGTACGATTCAATCTTCGCCCTTGATTTCTTCTGATATGAACGTTTGAATCGATTCATAGTTCGCGCAACTACTAAAGACTTGAATCTTTGATAGGTGTACAACGGTTGATGGCTTCAACGACTGACAATATGCACCAGCTGGTCGCTTGAAATATTTTACTTGAAAAAGTATCGGCTGGTCCAAGATTACTGTAGCTACCTGCTGGTTTTCCTTATCGCAAAAAACATCTGCTGAATCTTAGCGCGAAGGCAAAATGCTGTCGTATCTATTTATCCAAACGACATCGTTTAACTTCCACTAACATTAAGTTCCATCGACTGGAAAATAATCCACTGTAGCTTTCTGATGATTCTTGTAGCCATCTGCTGAATTTCACTATAGATACCTGCTGAATTATCAATGAAAACTCCAATGACTAAGATAATAGCGCTAGATCAAAACGTTTCCGTTTCAACTTATTTGAACGCTGTCGTTTTGACTAATCCAAACGCAGTCGTTTTGTAATCCTTAACAGAACACGCTATCTCTCAATTGCTTGCGCCTGCTGATTCTAATTATCTGCTGATTTCCTCTGAATAAACATTCTGCTGATAATCAACTATCAACTGTTAATATCACCAACTGATCCACTGTAGCTTACAACTGATAGTTCCAACTGCTGAATCAATCACCATCGGCTGAAAATATTCTCCAGTTAAATTGCGACGGCTGATTTGTCCAATAGCAACTAGTCTTATTTTGTTATCACCAAAACTAATAAATTTTATCCTAAAAATTTCCCCCTTTTTGGTGATGACAAAACTTAGCAGCCGAGAAAAATAAATATGCAAAGATAAATTTCACACGGACTGCTAGAATCAAATTCCATTAACTAGAACCTTGTACATAAGATTTGTACAAAAAAATTAACCCTAAGTCTGTCCTAGTATCTCCTTCTTTTGCTCGATCCACTCAGCCTTCTGATCCTTCTTTGTCTTTCTCTTTCTCTTTCCGCTTCCGCTTGACGTCTATCTGCCTCACGAATTCTTTCCGCGGTCTCTTCCAAACTGAAAAATTGTCCAATCTCTAGATTTTGAACATCAGAAGGAGGAGGTTGGGATTGAGATTGAGGGCCTCGGCTGCTGCTTTCCCCCTTTTTGTTATCACCACCCGATTGATATATGCCACGAGTTCGCTTAGTTGGGTGGTAATGACATTCAGTGACTGCTGGGCTTGAGCACTAAACTCCAAAAGATCATTCCTAGTAGCAGCCACTGCTCATCCAGAGAGTTGATTTTAGCAATAAGCTCTTGGTGAGTCTCCTTAACTACTCGCCGAATATCAACAACGTCAAGACCAGTAGTCACAATTCCAGTGATAAGTTGCTTGTGAGATGATCTTAACTCCAACGATAAGAGATTGCGATGATCAGTTGAATCTCTGCGCAACGCCCCAAGTACCTTATCTTGTGCATCGAGGCGTGCGATAACTTTATTCTCAAAGTTGGAGAGGTGCAATGATAGTATATCCCTGAGCTTGGCACCATCATCTCGTTCACAGATTTGATCAATTGAAGCACGCAACTAATTCAAGGCATCTGTAATAGCCGGAGTAGGAGCAGCAGCAGCAGTATCCGCAAAATCCATTGAAATATCATGTGAGGAAGAGTCGGAAGAGGAAGGCTCATCTAACATCTGTACACTTGGAGCAACTGAGACTATATTTTGAGCAATCTATAATATCTGCGGTAGGTAGCCAACTGAAGAAACTGAAATCAATAAATACGGAACAAAATTGAGAAACTCTCAAGGCAAAAACTGGAGACTGGCGAGGAGCAACTCAAAAAACTGGTTCAACCACTGACAAAGACCTGCAAAACTGTAGTGAAGCAACTGGTAGAAGTCTCCTCGAAGCACAAAATCCAACAATCTCCAAACAAATATCAGCCCATCTTTTTCTCAAAATTTTGAGAGATTTACTCACAGTTGGGAAGAAGTCCACAAAAGATCGCTGTTTAGATACCTCTGTACATACTGCCGGCCTTGGGATCTTTACCCATTGATCACAAAATGGCTCAACAACCCACACCCCATCCACACGAATCATTGTTCTAAGCCAGCACGTGGACTTAGTGTTGGTGTTGGTCCGGGAAATGATTGCACCACGGTCACGGGGGTGCCCTTCAATAATTTTGGAGCAACATGTCCTAGTCCATTTAAGACCATGCGCTAGGGCCTGCTCCCTTAACTCTTCAAGAACAAATAAGTGAAGATCTGAAAGCAAATCTATCACTTTTAGATCAACCGCCGTAGAACCTTGGCCAGGTACAAAGTTGTTCTTCCATGATTCCAAAAACTTTCTCACCAAAACCTCTCTATATTTCAGCAAAATATACCTTTTTCTGCTAAGTGCGACATGAGTTATCTCTGTCTCGCCCCAGATCAAAACTTGTTCTTCTTTTCTGGATAACTCGTCGATATTAATGGTTGCCAACTTCTTGAAACTAAAAGAATGAAAGAATTGGTCAACTGCTTCTATGATTTGAGCTCGCAAATTGACAAGCAGATCAATATCTGCACAAATCAAGAAATATCTCTTTACCCATTTTGATCTTGGTAATTTCCATGCCAGCAGAAGGCAATGGAACATCAACTGGAATTGTCAGAAGAATGTCTTCCAGTAACTTCTGCTCATCGGCATCGAGCAAGTCATCATTTGTTTTCTGAACCACTGGTTCCTCCTTGGAAAACTGTACCTGCTGGTCTCCACCAGTAGTACCAACATCCATGGTTTCTGCTCCTTCATCATTTCGGAGCATTTCATCAAAAGCCCTATCGAACCATGTTGCTGCTCTATCACTTGATTTATCATCCTTATCAGCTGAAATTGAATCCAACTGGTGTAGAACTTGATTGATAACAGTGTCTGGATCATCAACAAGTAAAAAATCTTTATCAGTAGCTGCCTCACAAACTTCAACAACTGGTGCAACTGCTTCTACTGATTCAAAAACTGGTCTCTCAGCTTCGATTTCTTCATCAGTATCATCAGGAGTGGTAACTAGTCGTTCAGCAGCCCACTTGGCAATAAGTTCTTCATGTGAAAGATCAAACCACTGTCTCTCCTCAGTAGTATCAGCTGGTTTATCCCTATCAGTAGAAGCATCAATTTCAGCAGCAGCCTCTTCAACACCAACTACACCAGTGACCTTGTCAACTGGTTGATCAGCAGAGATATCTTCCTCTGCTACTGGTTGCTCAACAGGTTCCTCAGCAGTAGGAACCCCAGTAGATGGCCCAACCATTTGTAAAGGCACAGCCTCTTGTGCGACAACCACTATCTCCAAGGGAGATTGTGAAGAACCGGATTTCTTCTTTGAAGTTCTCTTCCTCTTAGGGACTGGTTCTTCAGCAAGAGCAATAGCTGGTCTCTTCGTAGACACAGCTGGTTTCCTTGGTGCTTTCTTCATTGGTGGGGCATCAGCAGCTTCTTCCACACCCACTTTATCATTGAAAGAGATATAGCGATGCACAGTCTTGTCTGTAAGGATTTTAGAGGCAGGAAATTCCGTTGATTCGCCCAATTCCAAGTTGGGGATGCTCTCCAGCAGGAGACTAATTTGAACAGCAAAGCCCTTGGCTTGCTTTGACCCGGCAGATACCATTTTCTTCAGAATATTGAACAATATACTGGCCCAATTCATCCGAATCCCACAAACAACTGCTGTCAACAACGAAAACTTCTCCACAGTGAGGGCGTTGAAGGAACCTGCTTTAACAGATATAGCTTTCGCCATTATATCACAAAGAAGGCGATATTCAATCTTCATTTGGCCCTTCCTCCCAGATAGACTAACTGGCTCTCCTGACAACGAAACGATGCTCCTAGCATCAAAAATCTTATCCTTGGGCATTTCTAATAAATCTTCCAACCCATTAACAGGAAGCTCAAAGGTTTCTGCAAACAACTGCTCCGAAAACTCCACTGGTACACCGTTCACGGTACTCACCACAAGGCCGTCCCTCACGGAACCATTGTTGAAGAAATCAACCAACTCCAATTCATAAATCACCGCAGGGCAACCCAAAAATCCCTCTAGACCAGAAGCCATCAGGGCGTTAAGCACAGAGACAATACCTGAGTTTTCCATAACCAATACGGACGCAAAGTCGATGTGCACAGTGTTAGAGTAGTATGCAAAGGCCATTGTTGAAGAGAAGAACTGATGGAACACCTGAAAAGTATTCGCAAGGAAGTAGCAGAGAATACGCACAAGGAAGAAATACGAGAGAAAACAAATATGCAACGTAAAAGAGAATGAAAAGACACACGCGGTAAATAAGTAAAGAATGCGAAGAGTTTTTGGAGAGAGAAGATTTCGATGTGACATTTCGCATGGTAACAACACGTGTCAACCATCCGTTAGCGCGTACACTGTTGGAAATGATTTGAAAAATTTTCAAACTATTTTGATCATACGTGTTGCGGAATCGTGGCGGATCCGGATCACGCCTCCCGGCGAGGCAGCGGAAGAACAAAATTTGGGCCGGGAGACGATCAATACAATTCATAAACATGCAAACTATGAACCATTCATAGGGTGTTTTGTTGATTACCTTGCTGGCAACTCGTGCCTGGCTCCGACCAGTTTCGCGAGGAAACCAGCACTTCACGGTAGGCGGCGGTAGATTACGTGAATCAGGTCCATGACCGGAAGGGAGACTCCTTCGTCAGCCTGCACTAGAAGTCCTGACGAGATCGGCGCGGACGGATTCTCCTCGTCAAGTTGGCCAGAACAAATTCCGGCGAAGCGAGGCGGCGGCGCAAGGCGGCGCAAGGCGGCGGCGCAAGCTTTTGAGGAGAGGAGGGAGGCGGCCACTTAGAGCTAGGGTTAGGGTTAAGAGTTGTCATTAATGTTATGATCAAAGCCTCCTAAGTCTACATTAAGTAGACAAGCAATAGACTTGGACCGGCCCAACGGGCCCGGGTCCAACGGATGAACATTCGGTTCTTCCCTATCACCGTGACTTCATCGTAACTCCGATCGCCGATTAGATTGGACCGATCAACTCAGTTTCCAAAACTGAATACTATGATCTGAAAAATCATTTTTTAGAACCCCAATGCAAAATGACCGTTTTTCCCCTCAACAGCGGGAAATCACGATTTGACCCCTGTTGACTTTTAGGAAGTCTCACTCCCAAAATCCTCTTCCTATGCTATACATATTGAGCTCAGTATCCATGCGGGAATCTCGAGTCCAGTACTTGTGTGACCCTAAATGATTCAAGGATACAGCTAGCCGTGGGCCCACAACCATTGTGGCTCCGGAATCACAATTCCGGACTTGCCCATCGTATCATGGTAAGAGCGTCTAGCAACATCGTCCCATGATCCCCTAGGTATCACTGATAGTGCCTGCAAGAACCAGTTGATCGTGGTTAGCGTACAGTACGGTCCTTTCAATCCATATATCCCGATCAGATCAACGATCGTTGGTAAATCAAGAGTCGCTAAAGATCCGATAGCTATGCATACATCTTGGAGATCGAATAGTGACATCGTGAGTGTAACTAGGTAAACCCATTTACCTAAAACACTTCTAGTACTCTGGCCAGAGATTCATACACTATTATCCCCTCATATAGCATAGGATATCCACGCATGTCTGTGAGCGGTGAATCCTCGACAACGATGCATCGACTCCTACATGCATCGGGGTCTCACCCAATCCCGCCGCCTGATGACCCCTAGTGAGTCGGCAAACGGGTCAAAGTGAGACGCCTATCATGTAGAGTCTCAATGACGTTTCGAGTCGTGAGGACTAATCAGTACAACCAAGACCTCGGACTTATCCACACGACAAATGGTAACCACTTGGAAAGTCCGAACAAGGGTAGTTCGATAGATCACCAGGTCACTATATATCTGTATGCTCAGAACATCACAATGTTCCCTACCAATGAAACATGGTACTTCGCATCGCAGATACTTGTCTCGAGCTCGGGCGACCTTATCCTCATTTTGACGGCCCAATCGACTAGGAACTAATTCAGAATACACAGTGACTATTAGATGTGTTTCATGATAGCCGTCATACCCACTATCACATCTAACATACACTATAGTGCATTCTAGGTCTTTACTCAACGCAATTGTTAATCATCATACAACACAATGAAAGTAAAGAATGCCATAAAAAAATGCGAATATCATATATAAAGATTGTCATATACAAGAGTCTATAAACCCACACGCCACAAGTTGGCTAGTTGGGCATCTACTCTAACAATACGGTGTAAAATATTTTCCAAAATTTTAATCAAACAAAGTACAAAAATAGATAGATTCGCGCCAATGTTATAAAGTCACAACTGATACTATAAATGTAAGAACATTACTGCTGGTTTAATATATCGTTGAGGGTGGCAAGAGCTGGTCACAAATAAGCATCAGCTGTATATATGTAACAACTGAGTGTGTCCAGTCATTACATATTCAGTTGACTTCATGCCTAACAATCCAGCTCTTGGTTCCCCCTACGACTGATAATTTCCAACGCGAGAGGCTTATTTCAGCTGATAGTCTTATCGTTCCCCCTGAACAAAAGATTTACAGCAGATTTAAGCAATAGCTAACAACCTGCAAAATGCGTTAGTGCACAAGCAATCAGGGCAATTCAAGAAGACCTAAGATGTTTCTAAAATAAGAAAACTTAGCGTCTGGTAGAGGCTTTGTGAAGATATCAACAACTTGCTGGTCAGTCGACACATGCTCCAGCCGGACGTCCTTCTTTAGCACATGGTCTCTTATAAAATGATGCCTGATGTCAATGTGCTTGGTTCTTGAATGTAGCACAGGATTTTGGGTGATCGCGATGGCACTGGTATTGTCACAGAGAATAGACGCTTTTCAGAAGCATCAACTCCATAGTCCTTCAGCTGATGTTGAATCCATAATATTTGAGCATAGCAACTACCAGCTGCTAGATACTCTGCTTCAGCTGTTGATGTTGCGATGGACGTCTGCTTCTTATTAAATCAGGAAATCAGTCGATCCCCTAAAAATTGACAAGTCCCACTTGTGCTTCTTCGATCAATCCTACAACCTGCGTAATTTGCATCACTATAACCAATTAGTTGAAAGCCTGAGTCTTTGGGTCACAGAGAAAATCAACCATTGTTATTTTACAACTGCAGCTTTCAGTAAAGATAAAGTTACAGCTTATTTCCTTAAATTCAGTAAACATTTTAATACCAATAATTGCCTTAAGTGTTTTCGAGCATGCCCAGTTACTGCTTTAAATGTTTTTAAGAATGTTTAAGCAAGTTCAGTTGTGCTTTTTCGATTTTCAAGCTTCCAGTTTACCAGCTTGCAGTTTATGCTTTAAAGTTTCGAGATTTCAGCTGCATTTTTTTTTCAGCTTGCTCATCTATTAGCTTTTGGAGCATATCAGTTAACAGTTTTCAGCTTTCAATTTTAAAAGTTATTTTTCCTTCCTGTGCTGTTTTCATTGGCTATTTCTAGAAGTACTTGCTGAGCCCCTAGGCTCACTAGCTTTCTTGGGTACAGGTAAGGATGTTCAGTGAGAGATGGAAGACGCGAGCTGAATCTGGACGGAGAAGTGTGTTTATCATGGAGCTTGCGTTTCCTTGCTGCTACAGGCCACATCCTTTGTGAGTTTTGTGTATTTAGACTATTCCTGTTTTATTTGTTTCTAAGCTGGATTTGAACCTTTGTATTAAAAGATTTCTTTGATAGCAGTCTATTTTGTACTCTGTTCTGTCTTGCTCTAAATTGTTTTAACCCGCGAGCTGTTTGCGTGGAACGATTGCGTTTTAATAGTTGTTTCCCAGTCCGTGTGATATCAGCTTACGTATTTTTCCTTCAGTTCTGAGTACTACAGTCTTAATCTGTTCGCTTATGCGTAAGCTGAACAACACATTATATCGCACAATCACCCCTAGAGTGTTCGTGTTATTCGGAAAGTTCTTAGATTTGAAAATTTAAAAAAACTTGAACGCTTTTCTTCGTACTGTATTTTAAAGTTCGTGGAGTAGGGAGCCACACTTTCGGTCTTTAAAATAGATCGCGAGAATTTTTTTTTGCATATAAAATTAAACCTCATGAAATGCAATCTGAATAAGAATTACCATAAGCGTGGAAATATACAATATCCAAATCCAGGAATTTCCTTACACAGTTATTAATTAAATCAAACATAAATTTGCAGTGCGGAAATGCTAGTCCGTCGATAAGTGCTCTTACATCTCCGGTCCATCTCTCGCATACCAACCTCACCTACACATCCTCACCTATACCAATGAAAACTAGTGAGCCTAGAGTCTCACCAAGTGAATCCAGAAATAACGAGTAATAAATGATACAGACACATACACCACATAAGTTCACATGTAGTAAAATCATTTCAGGAACTTTACCACATAAAGAGGTCGCTAAAAATCATTTAAAAAATCTGAATCTGGACGGAGAAGTGTGTTTATCATGGAGCTTGCGTTTCCTTGCTGCTACAGGCCACATCCTTTGTGAGTTTTGTGTATTTAGACTATTCCTGTTTTATTTGTTTCTAAGCTGGATTTGAACCTTTGTATTAAAAGATTTCTTTGATAGCAGTCTATTTTGTACTCTGTTCTGTCTTGCTCTAAATTGTTTTAACCCGCGAGCTGTTTGCGTGGAACGATTGCGTTTTAATAGTTGTTTCCCAGTCCGTGTGATATCAGCTTACGTATTTTTCCTTCAGTTCTGAGTACTACAGTCTTAATCTGTTCGCTTATGCGTAAGCTGAACAACACATTATATCGCACAATCACCCCTAGAGTGTTCGTGTTATTCGGAAAGTTCTTAGATTTGAAAATTTAAAAAAACTTGAACGCTTTTCTTCGTACTGTATTTTAAAGTTCGTGGAGTAGGGAGCCACACTTTCGGTCTTTAAAATAGATCGCGAGAATTTTTTTTTGCATATAAAATTAAACCTCATGAAATGCAATCTGAATAAGAATTACCATAAGCGTGGAAATATACAATATCCAAATCCAGGAATTTCCTTACACAGTTATTAATTAAATCAAACATAAATTTGCAGTGCGGAAATGCTAGTCCGTCGATAAGTGCTCTTACATCTCCGGTCCATCTCTCGCATACCAACCTCACCTACACATCCTCACCTATACCAATGAAAACTAGTGAGCCTAGAGTCTCACCAAGTGAATCCAGAAATAACGAGTAATAAATGATACAGACACATACACCACATAAGTTCACATGTAGTAAAATCATTTCAGGAACTTTACCACATAAAGAGGTCGCTAAAAATCATTTAAAAAATCATAAACATTTATCAATTTCGTTTATGAACTGTGGCTCAAAAATTTTCTTTAGTCGTAGTTTCTTGATCAAGCTCATACGGAACCAGGATTTAGCTAGACAACCCGACCCGAAGGTCGTCATTGAAATGGTCGATTCTGTCATGTTGGTGGGGCACCCCGACCCATCGATTGACATTCACACACCCGTAGTTTGGCGGACACCCCAGCCCATCAGCCGACATTCATATGCGTAATTTGGTGGGGCACCAAACCTGAGTATTTTGCTTCTAATATGTTAACTCGGGGTGTTAGCTGGATGTAGATAAAAATAGATTACGCTGAAATTGTAATGTACGAATGAATAGAGATCTTAGTTAAGAAAAAAGTTCAGAACGGACTTACCAGATCAGATCAGGATGATTGATCAGACCATAACAAAAGAATATGTCAAATCAGATCAGGTGGACCAGACCAGATCGAGATGTAGATCATATCGGACGATCAAACCAGATCAGAACGGTCAAATCATATTAGGATTGGTCAATCAAAACAGATTAGAACAGCCAAAATGGTTAAAATGGCAACTCATATTAGAGTAGTAAAAATAGACTAGAGCGGTCAAAGTAGTTTAAAACAGTCAACTCGGTTCAAAACAGAACATAATGGGTCAGATCAGCCCAAAATGATAGGCCAGATCAGAGCAGAACATAATAGGTCAGATCAAATCAGAACAAGTAAACCAGATCAGGTCAGAATAAGTAACTCTGATCATATCAAAGCAGCTTAGAACAAAACATAATGAGTTAGATCAGACCAGGACGATAGGTCATATCAGAAAAAAAACATAATAGGTCAGATCGTATCAAAGTAGTCAAACCAGAATAGATTGACCAGCAAGGGCTATCAAATCAGAACATAATTTCAGTGAAACCAGACCAGCCTATCAGATCAGAACAGAGTCGAAACCCGACTAGCACAGATCATAACAGAGTCTAAATCTGACTAGCGCAGCTTATCAGGTCGGATCAGAGTCCAGTCCGACTAGCGTGGCTTATCGGATTAGAACAGAACATACGGCCATTGTGCTTCCCAGTACTCTTTTTTTTGTTTGAAAACGTTTCACCGATCTACACTTCATTCAAGTAGTACTCAAAACTCATTCAGACTTCCAGATCGGCTTGACACAAGATACGGAACGCAACGCATACTCGCACATAGAACGGCAGCCTACCGACACATGTTAAACATCCTAACTATAAAAGATTTGAAACCCAAAAACAGACATGCAGTCGGACAATACAGACATTTCACAACATATTGTGAAGTCACAGATGCAGCAAGGAACGGAAAACGACTTGCCTTAACAATAGATATATCGGCCAAGAAGCAATTTCCAGTGAGGTTTACACCACAAGAGTGATCTGAAACAACCCAGAATTCTGAAAATTTCGGTCCCACTTCCAAGAACCCTAACCGCCTCTAAGACCGAATTTTTTGTGTTTAAGGTGTAAAGGGGTGGGTGGATGTAAAAAGTGCTACACCAAAAACAATGAAAGTTAAGTGTTAATACGTGGACTTAAAAAAATCCCTACCCCCAAATTTTCGACTTCTATTAACTAGGGTATCCAGACCGATTTTTATAGAATTTTTCTTTGAAACAGATCAAATAAAAACCTTTATCAAGCTCGAGTATATTCCAATAGAAATCTTCTCATGAATCAAAATCCTTCACTGGGCCTCAAACGAAAAGAAACCACTCTCGTAGACCAAGTAATTTAATTTTCCCTAAAATAAATTAGTTGATCTATGTGGCCAAACTGGAATATCTGGTCATCACATCTCCATCAAATATTTCCATTCAAATCAAATTGTCCATTCCAATCATGTAAAACATTATTCCCCTTCAAGAGATAATATACGTACCTCAATAAACCAAGCTACAGCCAGTCAACCAGTAATCAGTCACAGATGCCAGAAAAAATTCCACAAAATCAAAATATGAAGACACATGATCACTTCTCCACTTCCTCCTTGTCTCCGGCTTTAGAATCCGTGTGCCTACAAGAAATCGGTGTCAGTTAGCATCTGGGAAAACACAAACTCTGGCGGAACAAATCGACATAAAAATCTCTCAGGAATTTGATAAGTAGAGATCGGCATGAACAAGAAGAGAACTCGGGGAAGAAATCGAGAAGAAATGCCGAAGAAGCACTATGAAAATGAGATTCAAATCGGGGAACGAAACAAATCCTGAATAAATTGGGGAAGAATAATAGTTAACAATGATGTGAAAACATATTGAAAAAAGTGAACACATTTTGGGGTGTTGAAACAAGTTTGCATAGAATCAGAGATTGCAGAATAATTTTGTGGTGAATCAAGACCGAAATGGAAAAAAAAAATTCTTGACTATTCTCCCATATATTGACGTAAATTGATTTAGTATTCTAGTTTGATTGGAGCATTAAGTGGAGCAACTCATAATTCCATCCACTTCACCAACTTGGTGGCCACCAAACCTATTCCAACTACTTCACCTATTTCGTTGCCCCCAACCCTTTCTCGTGGTCAAGTTTAAAGTAAGAGTAGTAAACATGCAAAAGAATTTAAATTTATGCTGCAATAATTAGTTTTAAAGTTGTCTGATCATGATCAAACGAGCCTTGGTTGGCACATTTTTTTTGGGGGTTGGCTATCAGCATTTACCAAAATGCAAGGACACGTGGTTCAGGGGCTCGTCGGCAAAGGATCAATTATTGATTGAATGAGTTTGTAAAACACATTACAAATAGGACATCAATGGTCCCAACAAATAGGCGTCACTTCTTCTCTCTATATATCTGGCTCATTTCTTCTCTGTATATGTACCGGCAAAGATCAAAATATCATAAGCTTAGCATTTCATTGCAATAAAATAGATAATTTTAGCCACTCTATTATATTAGAGGTCTCTTAAAAGATCGATTGCTTTATTATTAACAGGCAATTGAATGGGTGAAAGGAAGCTGAAGTTTGTGATGTACCCATGGCTGGCTATGGGGCATCTCACAACATATCTGCACATCTCCAACAAACTAGCAGAAAGAGGCCACAAAATCTTCTTTATCCTCCCAAAGAGAACACAATCCAAATTGGACCAATTCAATCACCACCCAGATCGCATAATCTTCGTACCAATCACAGTTCCTCACGTGGAGGGGCTCCCCGAAGGAGCAGAAACCACGGCGGACATTCCTTTCCCGTTGGGTGCACTTCTCAGGCACGCAATGGATCTCACGGAACCCACCATTGAATCTTTACTGCAAGAGATCAAACCCCAGTTCGTGTTCTACGATTTCACGTTGTACGAATGAATAGAGATCTTAGTTAAGAAAAAAGTTCAGAACGGACTTACCAGATCAGATCAGGATGATTGATCAGACCATAACAAAAGAATATGTCAAATCAGATCAGGTGGACCAGACCAGATCGAGATGTAGATCATATCGGACGATCAAACCAGATCAGAACGGTCAAATCATATTAGGATTGGTCAATCAAAACAGATTAGAACAGCCAAAATGGTTAAAATGGCAACTCATATTAGAGTAGTAAAAATAGACTAGAGCGGTCAAAGTAGTTTAAAACAGTCAACTCGGTTCAAAACAGAACATAATGGGTCAGATCAGCCCAAAATGATAGGCCAGATCAGAGCAGAACATAATAGGTCAGATCAAATCAGAACAAGTAAACCAGATCAGGTCAGAATAAGTAACTCTGATCATATCAAAGCAGCTTAGAACAAAAAATAATGAGTTAGATCAGACCAAGACGATAGGTCATATCAGAAAAAAAACATAATAGGTCAGATCGTGTCAAAGTAGTCAAACCAGAATAGATTTTCCAGCAAAGGCTATCAAATCAGAACATAATTTCAGTGAAACCAGACCAGCCTATCAGATCAGAACAGAGTCGAAACCCGACTAGCACAGATCATAACAGAGTCTAAATCTGACTAGCGCAGCTTATCAGGTCGGATCAGAGTCCAGTCCGACTAGCGTGGCTTATCGGATTAGAACAGAACATACGGCCATTGTGCTTCCCAGTACTCTTTTTTTTGTTTGAAAACGTTTCACCGATCTACACTTCATTCAAGTAGTACTCAAAACTCATTCAGACTTCCAGATCGGCTTGACACAAGATACGGAACGCAACGCATACTCGCACATAGAACGGCAGCCTACCGACACATGTTAAACATCCTAACTATAAAAGATTTGAAACCCAAAAACAGACATGCAGTCGGACAATACAGACATTTCACAACATATTGTGAAGTCACAGATGCAGCAAGGAACGGAAAACGACTTGCCTTAACAATAGATATATCGGCCAAGAAGCAATTTCCAGTGAGGTTTACACCACAAGAGTGATCTGAAACAACCCAGAATTCTGAAAATTTCGGTCCCACTTCCAAGGAACTGACATGTTTAGCGCTCGCCTTATATCGGGCTGGTATCAACTTTCAGCTGAAACAATCTTGATCTTTGCGAACCCGGCTTCATCTTCTGGCTGAATCCTGCGTCTTGTCATTCGATCTGGTTACACCCTCTAGCACTGGTTATTGATCGAATAACTAGTCATTGCACATTAACAGAGGGTCTCGCTTAAATCGATCCAACAGACGGCATATAAAAATCCATTTTACTCTTTGAAAAATAATTTAGTTGATCTATGTGGCTAAACTGGAATATCTGGGCATCACATCTCCAATCAATATTTCCATTCAAATAAAATTGTCCATTCCAATCATGTAAAACATTATTCCCCTTCAAGAGATAATATACGTACCTCAATAGACCAAGCTACAACCAGTAATCAGTCACAAATGCCAGAAAAAATTCCACAAAATCAAAATATGAAGACACATGATCACTTCTCCACTTCCTCCTTGTCTCCGGCTTTAGAATCCGTGTGCCTACAAGAAATCGGTGTCAGTTAGCATCTGGGAAAACACAAACTCTGGCGGAACAAATCAACATGAAAATCTGTCAGGAATTTGATAAGTAGAGATCGGCATGAACAAGAAGAGAACTCGGGGAAGAAATCGAGAAGAAATGCCGAAGAAGCACTATGAAAATGAGATTCAAATCGGGGAACGAAACAAATCCTGAATAAATTGGGGAAGAATAATAGTTAACAATGATGTGAAAACATATTGAAAAAAGTGAACACATTTTGGGGTGTTGAAAACAAGTTTGCATAGAATCAGAGATTGCAGAATAATTTTGTGGTGAATCAAGACCGAAATGGAAAAAAAAAATTCTTGACTATTCTCCCATATATTGACGTAAATTGATTTAGTATTCTAGTTTGATTGGAGCATTAAGTGGAGCAACTCATAATTCCATCCACTTCACCAACTTGGTGGCCACCAAACCTATTCCAACTACTTCACCTATTTCGTTGCCCCCAACCCTTTCTCGTGGTCAAGTTTAAAGTAAGAGTAGTAAACATGCAAAAGAATTTAAATTTATGCTGCAATAATTAGTTTTAAAGTTGTCTGATCATGATCAAACGAGCCTTTTGGTATAAAAAATTTGTAAAAACAAAAAATGGTGCGAGAATATGAATTTTCTAAGAACTTAAAGACCTCGTCATATACCAAAAAGAGGTAGTTGGCACATTATTTGCAGGGGTCGGCATCAGCATTTATCAAAATTGCAAGCACATGTGCTTCGGGTGCTCGTCGGCAAAGGATCAATTATTGGTTGAATGAGTGTGTAAACATAATTATATATAGGACCTCCTATACATATGTATATGCATCACTTCCCCCCTATACATATATCAAGCTAATTTCTTCTCTATATATGTACCAGCAAAGATCAAAATATCATAAGGGTAGCATTTCATTGCAATATAATAGATAATTTAGCACTCTATTATATTAGAGGTCTCTTAAAAGATCGATAGCTTTATTATTAACAGGCAATTGAATGGGTGAAAGGAAGCTGAAGTTTGTGATGTACCCATGGCTGGCTATGGGGCATCTCACAACATATCTGCACATCTCCAACAAACTAGCAGAAAGAGGCCACAAAATCTTCTTTATCCTCCCAAAGAGAACACAATCCAAATTGGACCAATTCAATCACCACCCAGATCGCATAATCTTCGTACCAATCACAGTTCCTCACGTGGAGGGGCTCCCCGAAGGAGCAGAAACCACGGCGGACATTCCTTTCCCGTTGGGTGCACTTCTCAGGCACGCAATGGATCTCACGGAACCCACCATTGAATCTTTACTGCAAGAGATCAAACCCCAGTTCGTGTTCTACGATTTCACGTATTGGTTGCCTGCTATGGCGAGGCGAATGGGCATTAAGACCATTCACTATTGCATCATAAGCCCTGCTTCCATGGGCTACCTTCTTCGCCATGAGCCCAACCTTGATGCTTTTTTGGGACCTCCCGTTGGTTTCCCTCCATCAACAATCAAGCTCTACGAGCACGAAGTGCGGTCGTTGAAACAGGTCCACTATTGGAAAGAGCATGCAAGTGATATCACCTTCGTGCAGCGCATGATGATGTCGAATGATGAATGCGATGCACTTGGATTTAAATCATGCAGAGAAATGGAAGGGCACTACTGTGAGTTTCTTGAAAAAAGATACAACAAACCGGTTTTCCTAGCCGGCCCCGTGTTACCGGAGCCACCAACTGTAAATCTAGACGAGACATGGAAAAATTGGTTCGATCAATTCAAACCCAAATCCGTAATCTTCTGTGCATTCGGCAGTGAGGCCAGGCTGAGCATGGACCAATTTCAAGAACTCGTTTTGGGATTAGAACTCACCGGATTTCCATTTCTTGCAGCACTGAAACCACCGGCGGGGTCCGACACCGTAGAAGAAGCATTGCCGGAAGGCTTCAAGCTCAGAACCGAGAAGAGAGGCGTAATCCATGGAGGTTGGGTGCAACAACAGCTGATCCTGTCACACCCTTCGGTCGGATGCTTCATCACCCATTGCGGGTCGGGTTCGTTATCTGAGGCTATGGTGAACGAGTGCCAGTTGGTCCTATTGCCCCATGTGGGCGACCACATCATCAATGCGAGATTGATGGGGGGAGATCTGAGGGTCGGGCTGGAGGTTAGGAAAGGAGAGGAAGATGGGAGGTTCACAAAAGAGGAAGTGATGAAGACCGTAAAACTGGTTATGGACGATGAGAATGAGATTGGGAGAGAAATAAGGGCAAATCATGGTAAGTGGAGGGATTTCTTGTTGACCAAAGGCCTAGAGAATTCTTACATGGACGGTTTTGTAAACAACCTGCGAACCCTTTTGGAGTGACTAAAGATCATCATTATTAGTGGTCTCGCATTTCTTGTTACTATATTATTATCTATTATTTAGTGGGACTGTTTGTATCAGCAAGACAGCAACTGCCTTTTCCATGGTTTTTTTTCCATAGTATTGACTCAAGTACAGCATTAGTTATGAGATGTGATAAACTTAAGGTGACAAAAAATGAAAATTTAGTGACATTCCACGAACTCCTTCCTTTCCATGCCAACGTGTTATTAGTCGCTCGCTTTCAGCAAGTGGAATACGGCTATTTCATTTCCTTCCATCCAATTTGGGAATCTTTTACTTCTCTTACAAATTATTGGTTCATGTTATTTTGCTAATTTCCAAATTAAATGCGTATGAGAAATTATTTTTATCGATAGATGATGCAACAGTAGTATTTAGACGGTAGAAGTTACTAACATAAACAAATAATATAAAATTGAGCTATTTCTGCACACTTTTTAGCTCGAAATATCATATTGACAGAGAATCAAAGTTGAGCCGTTCAGTCGCCTCATCTAAACTCATTTTGATCATATGATTTTGATCATATAGTGTGATACAGGCAGAGTTTTCTCAATATTTGAACTAAAATCCTTAAATGACTCATTTCCACAAAAACTCAATGTTCTCAAATGAATATATGATGATTGAAAATCGTATAGAAGCTATTGACAGTCCGGAATGAGACTCAACCTTAAGTTGTTAAATCACATCAACATAGCTAAAAATTTTAAAGATTTTATTCACCCACTGTAAACTCATTTTTGATCCTATCGAGTGGTACATAGCAGAGTTTCTCAGCATTTGAACTAAAATATTAAAATACTCATACCATAAAATTTCAATGTTCTCAAATGATGTAACTCCGCAAATTTTCCATATTAAGTCGCATGCTCTAATATTATTGTTGAGGTAGTAGTATTTATTTAACATGTTTGATGATAATTCTTTTAGAATTTTAGTTTTGATGGTACGAGCCCGGAAAGGAGGAGACGAGAATACCGAGGTAAAAGTGTTTTGATAAAATTTATTCTTGAGCTCACAAAGTATGATCTAAGAAATTTTAAAAAGTATCGGGTATAAAATTTATAGATCTTCAAATTTTAATTTTAAATTTTAGTACTTGGAAGGGATATTATTTAAAAGTGGGTAACACTTTTATTAGTTAATTGATAACTTTCACACTAAACTTTTTAATTAGTTGACTAGCACTTTTATTAGTTAAACAACACTTTTTATAAACTAACAATTTTATTAGTCCAATTAACAACTTTTAATACACAAAACAGTTGGTCCCATTACACGGGTTACCGGACCGCAAAAAGCGCTCTGATAAGAACCAATTGTTGGGATAGAAAACAGGGGTGTTCATGAGCTCTGCCACAACTCACATAGGCTCTCACACAGCCCAAACACCAAACTCGTAAATTACGTGCATTTAAAAATTTACAAGTTGAAAACCAGCACGCAACTGCGAAACCAGATCGACATGAGGCTGGACCAATAGCTCTACGAGCTTGTTCGGATTACCAGCGGATCTGCGAGCTGGTTTAGCACAAACGATCTATGTTAGGATAAAATTTATTAGTTTTGGTGATAACAAAATAAGACTAGTTGCTATTGGACAAATCATCCGTCGCAATTTAACAGGAGAATATTTTCAGCCGATGGTGATTGATTCAGCAGTTGGAACTATAAGTTGTAAGCTACAGTGAATCAGTTGGTGATATTAACAGTTGATAGTTGATTATCAGCAGAATGTTTATTCAGAGGAAATCAGCAGATGAAAGAATCAGCAGATAATTAGCAATCAGCAGGCGCAAGCAATTGAGAGATAGCGTGTTCTGTTAAGGATTACAAAACGACTGCGTTTGGATTAGTCAAAACGACAGCGTTTTTCAAATAAGTTGAAACGGCAGCGTTTTGATATAGCGCTATAATCTTAGTCATTGGAGTTTGCGTTGATAATTCAGCTACAGTGAAATTCAGCAGATGGCTACAAAAGAATCAGCAGAAAGCTACAGTGAATTGTTTACCAGTCGATGGTACTTAATGTTAGCGGTAGTTAAACGATGTCGTTTGGATAAGTGGATACGACAGCGTTTTGTCTTCGCGCTAAGATTCAGCAGATGATTTTTGCGATAAGGAAAACCAGCAGGTAGCTACAATGATCTTGGACCAGCAGATACTTTTTGAAGTAAAATATTTCAAGCGACCAGCTGGTGCATATTTTCAGTCGTTGTAGCCATCAACCGTTGTACACCTATCAGAGATTCAAGTCTTCAGTAGTTGCGCGAACTATGAATCTATTCAAACGTTCATATCAGAAGAAATCAAGGGCGAAGATTGAATCGTACATATGCCATTAATTGAGGGAACAGTATCAGTACTATTCTTGGTAAATAGTACACTATCTCAGAGAGCGGTTTACGGAGTTTGCACAAATATGGTACAACGCCAAATTTGCTCTGACATTGTGCGACTTGCCTCTTGGTGGAGCAGGAATTACGGTGTAAAAATTTGACAGAAATTCAAACGGGATTTATTTCCTTGAAGAATTTAATGACCGTTGAAATCGAAGACTATAAATAGCAGAAGCTGGATTGAAGAAACGATCCTTCACTCTTATTATCATTGCGGTCATGCTGTCAAAATACATTCTCGAGCTTTTCGCATATTGAAGTTATTCTAACAAAGCTCAAGACTCTAAGAACACTACTGTTGTTATTCATAGACAAACCTTCGAGTCCATTCTCTGGTTCATCTTGTTGAATCGAGTTTCTTTGTTTTAGAAACCAGAGAATTTTACAGCACTCAGAAACTGTATTCATTGACATATTTTATTGAGTCTGTAACGAACTGGCTTTGTGAAGCAGTTCAAAATATCATTTCGTTACTTGTAACCATCAGCAACGTCTGCGTGTGAAGTTAGTGAGTCTAGGAGTTCATACAAGTGAGGCTTGTGTGATTGGGTGTTTGTAGAAAGGCTACTTGCATCAAATCTTCTAGTGATACCTTCCGAGGAGGAAGAAGGGGAGACGTAGGATATTTATATCCGAACTTTCAGAAACAAATCATTGACTCTTATCTTTTACATTCAGCAATTTATTTACTGATTGTCTGTTCACAAATCTATTGGCCTCTTTCCGCACTATTTTTGTTGGCCAAGAGATTTGCATAAAACTGAGATCCTTAAGTTTGGTAACTCGGACTTAAGTTTAGCAGTGCTAGTAAAACTTTTAAATGAAAATTTAAAATTAAAGGAGTACATTCAGCAATTTATTTACTGATTGTCTGTTCACAAATCTATTGGCCTCTTTCCGCACTATTTTTGTTGGCCAAGAGATTTGCATAAAACTGAGATCCTTAAGTTTGGTAACTCGGACTTAAGTTTAGCAGTGCTAGTAAAACTTTTAAATGAAAATTTAAAATTAAAGGAGTTCATTCAAACCCCCCTTCTGAACTCCTGTACGTATATTGATCCTATCTCTGGGACCATCAATTGGTATCAGAGCCTGCGATCTCAGTTATTGAACAGTTATTTTTCGTGCTTTACTATATCTTAATATGTCGATCTCTCACAAAAAGATTCCTTTGTTTTCGAGGGAAGAGTATGATGATTGGAAGATTCGGATGCAAGCTCATCTAGCAGCTATGGATGATGACATGTGGTATGTCATCACAGAAGGACCATTGAAAATAATGAAGCCCAATCTGGCGTTTGCTGTATCAAATGGCGAACCTCAATTTCTTGAGAAAGCTAGACACGAATATACCCATGAGGACAAGAAAAAGGCGAACCTAGACAACGTGGCAAAGGACATACTATTCAAGGCGCTGGACAAAGACAAGAACATGTTCAGCAAGATCAAGAACTGTCCTACTGCTAAAGATATATGGGAGAAGCTAACCCAGATATGTGAGGGAAGCGATGAAACGAAGGAGAACAAACTAACAGTCGCTCAACAGAAGTATGAGTCCATCAAGATGAAGGATGGAGAGACCATGACTGAGTTCGACGAAAGATTTAGTGCAATTGTCATAGAGTTGAACAGCCTTGGGAAAGAATACAGCAACAGAGAGTTGGCACTGAAAGTGATGAGAGCATTGCCCAAGGAGTGGGATGTGAAGACAATGACGATGAGGGAGTCAAAGGATTTGAACAAGATGGAGCTTCATGATCTATTCGCAAATCTGAAGGCATATGAGTTTGAACTCGAAACAAGATCTGAAGTGCCATCTACTTCCCAACCAACCAAAGCATTAGCAGCAACCACAACCACTGAACAGTGCTCTCCTAGCACAAGCAAATCAACAGATCAACTCAGTGACGACGTGATGTCCCTCTTCGTCAAGAAGTTTGAGAAATATTTGAGAAGATCCTTTAACCCTTCTACTCCTTATAATAACTATAATAAATCTGATAAATATGTATCTGACGTGATATGTTTCAATTGTGAACGACCAGGGCATTTTGAAGTTGAGTGCAACAGGCCCAAGAAAGATGACACATACAAAAGAGATGAGAAGAAGGAGGATAGATACAAGAAGGAGGATCGGTACAACCGTGATGACAAGAATGATGATAGAAATGTCGAAAGATCCAAGGAGCGATCCAAGGATAGGCCGATGAGGATGAGAAGAGACAAGAAACCCAGCCGCAAGCATGATAGGAAAGTACTGGTTGCTGAGGAAAGCACCAAGAGCTGGGCAGATAGTGATTCAGAATCTTCATCCAGCAGCTCATCATCAAGTGACAGTGAACAGGAGGAAGTTCATTGCCTCATGGCTGATCAAACTTCGGACGATGAGGTATTCAATTTCTCAAACATTGAATTTACACGAGAAGATCTTGTCACTGCACGAAATGACATGGTCAAAGAGTACAGGAAGCTTTCTCACTCATTTGAGGAAGATAAAGCTGAAAACATGAGTCTAAAAAGTAGTTCGATTGAATCAAGTTCTGATGAGCTTGAGGATATTGACAGCTTGAAGACTGTGATGGTCCCAGAAAATAGGATCACTAAGTAAATAGGAGTTCGAGAAGGGGGGGGGGGTTTGGAATGGAACTCTTGGTATTTGAAAATTTTGAAACCTAAAGAGTACAGGAAGCTTTCTCACTCATTTGAGGAAGCTAAAGCTGAAAACATGAGTCTAAAAAGTAGTTCAATTGAATCAAGTTCTGATGAGCTTGAGGATATTGACAGATTGAAGACTGAGTTGAGTAAGCTAACAACTGAGAATGATGTGTTGAAATATGAGACCAGTGAGCTCAAAGCTGAAATCGAAGTATTGAAGCAAGTAGTGAGCGCCTGGAATCGGTCTTCTAGATCTCTTCA
>KQ995716.1:58407-72369 GCA_001598015.1 Dorcoceras hygrometricum
GTCATCATGTCTGTTGAGATCGTTCAAGCTGAATATGATGGTGACGTCATGATGTCTATTGTTTTCCTGTGGCTGACGTCATCAGATCCGTTGAGGCAAACGATGTCGTGTTGAGCTAACTGTCTTACAAAGAGCTGTCGATAGATACTTGTACTGTTTTCAAAGATAATACTGTAGCGAAGTCTGATGTCAATAAGTAGCACTGTTCCAAGATCTGTCGAACAAAGTTATCAAAGTATACTGTCCTTTCTGTTGGTAGAGCGAGACACTGTTCCCATTGCTGTTTGCATATACCACTGCGATACTGTAGACAAGAGCTGTTGGCAGAAATCTCTAATTACTTCATCAAAACTTGAATATCCAAAACAATCACTCCACTGTTCCAAGATCTGATTTTGATCACCTCGAAACTTATAACTGTAGCTTGAGCTAATCACTGTTGTCAGCAATGTTGATCATCGTGAATATTGTCATTTAATTCCAAATCTTTTCTTTTCTTTGTTATCACCAAAACTATAAATTTTATCCTAACAGACTGAGTTGAGTAAGCTAACAGCTGAGAATGATGTGTTGAAATATGATACCAGTGAGCTCAAAGCTGAAATCGAAGTATTGAATCAAGTAGTGAGTGCCTGGAATCGGTCTTCTAGATCTCTTCACAAACTGAATGAGAGTCAAAAACTAGCCAATGATGAGTCTGGTTTGGGATTCAATAGTAGTGAATTCAGTGAAGGAGAGACCAGTACTCAGTCACAGCCGACATATGACAAGTTCAAAACAAGGAACTTTGTCAAAGCCAACGTGATATATGACTGCTTTGAGTCGGTAAAATATGATGATCAGAACTCTCCAAAGTTGAGAGATAGTGGAAAAGCTGGTATCGGATTTTCAAAACCTGAGAGCTTCAAGCCTAACTGGCTAAAGAACAAACTGGACAAAGACAAAGCGAAAGCTGGTCAAAAACCGTTTGTTCCTAACCAGCCGTGGCGTAGCTCAAAGAAGGTAAAAACTGGTTGGAAAAATACTCAGCCAAGGAGAGATTCATATGGTCAACATGTAAAATCTAAACTCAAAAGATCTCACGGTAATTCTGCACAAACTTTTGTGGACCCACACACTGGAAAGACCGTAAGGACAATTCAAGTCTGGGTCCCGAAAGGGGTAATCCAATCTGGACCCAAGTAAAATTGGGTACCAAAAACTGCTTGTTTGATTGCAGGATAACAGGTACAAAGCAGCAGCTGAAACAACATTGCGGTACCTGGATAGCGGCTGTGCAAGACATATGACTGGAAATAGAAAGCTTCTAACAGACGTCACACCACACAAAGGAGCTAAAATTGTGTTTGGTGATAATGCATATGGTAACACTGTGGGTAAGGGTAAGCTTATCGACGGTAACATTTCTATTGCTGATGTCCTTGTTGTTGATAATCTTAAATATAATTTGATTAGTATTAGTCAACTATGTGACAAAGGTTACATAGTCAAGTTTCAACAACACACATGCACGGTTCTGGTTCCAAGTGGTCTGACTGTGTTGGTAGGAAAATGTTCGGGGAATACCTACATCATCGACTGGTCAGATCAGCAGGAACCTGAACAGTTGTGCCTTGCAGCTGGTTCTTCCAAGAGCTGGCTGTGGCACCAAAGAATGAATCACTTAAACTTCAAAACACTTGCCAAGTTGAGTGAACATGATATGGTTTCTGGTCTGCCAAAAATTAGCTTTTCTAAGGATAAGATTTGTGCATCCTGTCAGCTGGGAAAACAAATAAAATCAACTTTCAAATATAAAGGCGGAAAACTTTCTACCCGCTGCCTTGAGCTCTTGCATATGGATCTCTTTGGTCCTATTTCAATCACGAGCTTAGGGGGAACGTCTTACACCCTAGCAGTAGTTGATGATTTTTCAAAATATACATGGGTGTTATTTTTAAAAGCAAAATCTGAAACCGCCGACCAGCTGATAAGACTTTTAAAACGTTTGCAAAATGACAAATCTTGTTCAGTCAACCGGATAAGAAGTGATCGCGTCTAAATTTTAAATTAACTTCTTATCTGAAAGATTTGGGAATAAAGCATGAGCTTTCAGCAGCTAGAACTCCTCAGCAAAACGGGTTAGCTGAGAGGAGAAACCGCACATTAAAAGAAGCTGCTAGTCTATGATTGCATATTCTTATATTTCTCAAAAATTTTGGGCAGAAGCAGTTAACACAGCGTGTTACACTCAGAACAGATCAATGATAAATAGAATGCATGATAAGACCCCATATGAGATCTTGAATGGCAAGAAACCTGATATTTCATATTTCAGGGTGTTTGGATGCAAGTGTTTCATTCATAACAATGGCAAGAAGCATCTAACAGCCTTTGAACTTAAATCTGATGCAGGTATCTTTTTAGGATACTCAGCTGTGAGCAAAGCATTTCGAGTGTTCAACAATCGAAACTTAACGGTTTAGGAATCATGAAACCAGCTTCAAGTCAAATTCAACTGCAAGCTTACACGATTTGTGTTCACTTCTGGAGTCAACAAGTCTTGAAGAATCAGACGACGACGTGCCACAAAGACAATCAGCTGAGGGGGAACAACCAGCAGTGGTTATAACGCACAACAATGTTCAACAGGACATGATAGGTAATCCAGCTGTTATTGATTTAACTAACATGGATCAGCCGCAGGATCAGTGTCCTACTAGTGCACCAGCTGCTGGAAATGAAGCGACAAGGAATCAAGATGCTACTCAAGCAGAAGTAGCACCAACTGGGAGTACATATCAATCAATATCAACATCACCAGCTGGACAACCAGCCGCAAGGAATAATCAGTCGGCATTTGGACCAACTACTGGACAACCAGTCGCGAGTCCTCTTAAATTGGTATCGTGTCCACCAGCTGGTGAACCAGTCGGTAGCACATCTAGACCACCTGCTGGTCAACCAGCCGCAAGCACTTCTTACCAGCTGGAAGAAGACGCAAACACTAACAATATTCAACATCAAATGGTGTCTGCTGATCCAGTCATTGCAAATCAGCCAACAGCACAGGGGGAACAACAAAGAACAAATCCCATATGACTTGATCTTCGGTGGAATAGAAATCATCCACCTGAACAAGTCATAGGTAATTTCGAATCCCCTGTTCGCACGCGAGGCCAGCTATCTCAGTATGATCATTTTGATGCTGCTTTTCTTTCGCATATAGAACCTAAGGTAATTGATGAGGCCTTAGCAGACCCAAGCTGGATAGATGCTATGCAAGAGGAACTAAATCAATTTAAGCGTAATAAAGTATGGCAACTTGCACCTAGACCTAAGAATCATTCAGTTATAGGAACTCGATGGGTCTTTAGGACAAACTGAATGAAGATGGTATAGTAACAAGAAATAGGGCTAGGATGGTTGCACAAGGATTTAGACAAATGGAAGGAATAGATTTCGATGAGACCTTTGCACCAGTAGCTAGATTAGAAGCCATACGCATGTTCCTTGCATATGCTGCATATAAAGACTTTAAAGTCTTTCAGATGGATGTCAAGAGTGTCTTTCTTAATGGCGTCTTGACAGAGGAAGTGTATATTACACAACCTCCTGGCTTCATAGATCATACACATCCAGATTTTGTTTACAAACTGGATAAAGCTCTATATGGGTTGAAGCAAGCACCCAGAGCTTGGTATGATACACTCACGAAATTTCTACTTGAGCATCAATTCACTATAGGCACAGTAGATAAGACACTGTTTAAGTTTGTTAAAGATGACCATATTCTGTTAGTTCAAATATATGTCGATGACATTATCTTTGGGTCATCTAACCCCAAGCTGTGCAAAAAGTTTTCTAAGTTGATGCAGGATAAGTTCGAGATGAGTATTATGGGGGAGCTGACGTTCTTTTTGGGCTTATAATTTCGCCAGTTGGAGAATGGTATATTCATAAACCAGGAAAAATATACAAAAGAGCTGCTGAAGAAATTTGGAATGGAAAATAGTTCAGCAACAGCGACTCCCATGAGCTCCACAATCAAACTCGACAAAGATGAAGCTGGAAATGCCATCGAGGTATCAATGTATCGTGGTATTATAGGCTCTTTGCTATATTTGACTGCTAGCAGACCAGACATCATATTTGCTGTCTGTATGTGTGCTAGATTCCAAGCAGACCAGACTTCTATGCGACGTCGTTTGATTTAGTTGTTACGACGTCGTATTGTTCTAGATCCAGCGATCGCTGTTGCGGGCATTTAAGTTCATCAGATATGATGACGTAGGTTACGCGACGTCGTATTTGCTTTGAATGGATCTGTTGTAGCATAGCGCTTTGATCAGATTTGCTGACGTGTGCGAAGTGTTGTCGTTTTGATTAGCGCTCGTTGTCTTTGCGTTGCGGTTGCTGGAGTGAGCTTCGCACTGTTGAAGAAGCTGTTGGGTATCAGCTACGTACTGTTCCCATTGTTGTTGGCTGTTGCGATTGTTATGTTAGTGTCGATGGATTTTAAATCAAGTTTCTTGCGTGTATATAAGAAGCAGGACTTGGTCTTCGTTTCATTAAATCAGACTCCATACTTAGCGAAATATCCCCTCGACTTTCATTCTTTTTCTCGAACCCTAAACACTGTTCACCGTGACTTTCATCCGTCGATTGCCGCCGTTTCCCGTCTCCGTTTTGGGCAAGGTTGGTGGCGCTGCACTCCTTAGGAGTTCCTCTTTCGATTAATACCAGCTAGAAGGTTTGAATTGGCCTTGGAGTGAGATCGCGAAGCAGCAGCAGTAGCTCCCTTGTTCGTGTGTTTGCTGTGTGCAGGTAGCCTTTCGGTTTAGCTTTGAGATCTTACTCCTAGCTTTGATTTAAGCTTCCTATTAGGTTGTTGAGGTAAGATAATTAGCTGGTTGAGTTGTAGCTCCTGACCGTGAGTTTCTGTTAGCTTTCCTAAGATCTAGTGCGTATTGTTTCGCAGGTTTGTGTGTCTTTGAGACTCCATTCGATAGTTCTCCAGGTCTGAGTGAGCTTCATGGTAAGTGATTCTTGCCATTGCTAAGCATAGTTCCTGCTGTTGAGTTTCGATATAGTGATAGGACCAGGTTTCAGCTCTTGGCCGTAGGTTGTAGTGTTTATAAATTCAGTTGTTGAATTGATTTGCCAGGTGCCTTATCAGATTCGAGCTTCCGGGCAGATTCGTGGAATTTTGTAGAAGCCCGTTAGAAATCTTAGTTGAGCAGGCCGTTGGTACCATTTCTTGGTGGAATCTGTTTGAGGTGTTTGCCGTGTGAAGGTACAAATTGAGCTTGTAATTCAGCTTTGAGATAGGAATGAGAATGTATTATGTGCGCTGTTTAGCTATGCCGTGTGTTTTGTGTAGAGGCAGAGCCTTCCGGTTGTTACCGATGTTCTTTGTACCGCTCATGCATTTGCACGACATGATACATTGCATGCTATATCTGTTAGCTGTATTTTGTAGCTCTTCGTACTGGGGTTTGACCCCGATGTCCCTCTGGGGCTGGTTGTTTTGTTTGCCTACTTGTTGTTCAGGTCTCCCAGGTTTTTCCGCTGGTCTTGGTGTTGATCCAGCTGGAGGTGCCCCAGGTGGTGCTTAGAGTGTCCCAGTTAGCGTATAGCATATATGTATCAGTTCTATTAGCCGGGGAGTGTCCTGTTCTTTGTGTATTCAGTTGCTGTATTAGTTGACTGATACTTGTTTGATGCTGTACTGTTGTATTATGGCTTTTAGCATTGTGTAATTCTATTAACTGGGATATTTTGACATATTGTGGTATTTTAAAATTATGTTTTCTTCGTCAGGCCAAAAGCGAAAAATTTTAGCCACTTTTTTTAAAGTGCTTCCGCTATGTGTTACGTGATTTAACTCATCATTTAAACATTTTAAAGTTTATTTCCTTTAAAACTACCATAAAACCTTTTCTCTGCTGTAACATTACTTCAAAGTGCTTTACTGTAAAACTGGTTTTAAACTATTTTCTTTGATCCAAAACAAATCGCTTAAAACATAAATGATCCGCCTCTTTAAAACTGCTTTGACATTTAAAAGTTACTGGGAGTACATCGGATCTCAAACTAAGAAGAAACTTGGAGCAGCTCAGGCTATATGAACGAAGAACAGATAGCCGAGCTCTAAGCTGGAGGACTATGCTTTGACATGGGGCATAACCGAGAGCAGATTCAAGCTAAACCTGTGAATCTGTACCAATAGAGATGGGTATTAAACTTGGACTTACTGCATCAGTCCAGAAGGGACCTAAGCTGGACCAGCTCGGAGCAACACAACGCTCTAAAAAACTGCAGAGCTCTAAACTGAGGGATTATTTTTTGAACCTTGGTATAACTGAGAAAAAATTAGGTTTATACCTTTGAAAGGAAGCTAAAGGAAAGAAGAACGAAGATAGAAATTATAGTATCGATCCAGCATGGACCTGAGCTGGGTCGGCTTGGAGCAAAGCAGCACGCGAACGAGCAACAGAGCTCTAAGCTGGGCACTGACTCTTGAATTTTTGGTATAACTTAGAACATTTTAGAGTTACTCTTTGAATCGAAGCTAAAGAAAACGAAGATGTAATTCAGATTCACTGTACCAGTCCAGAGCGGGTCTAAGCTGGACCAGCTCAACTGGAGGGTACTGTACCAGCACAGAAGAACACAAGGGTACTATACCAGCACAGGAGAACACAGGGTACTGTACCAGCATGGGAGAACACAGGGTACTGTACCAGCACGGGAGCGGGTTGGACAACCAGCTCGGGAAAATAAGCAAGTCGCAATGAAAACTGGAACAGCTCGGGGATCAAACTATGAACTGAAATGATGGAAAAGACCCTAAAAGAGTAGAATATCAACAGAATACTGAGAACAGCTTGGAGAAGTTCGAACCAATTAGCTAAACTCATCAGATCGGAACCAAGTTCCTATCCGACCATCTCTGCCCATCAGCTCAGAACCTCGTCTCATACTGGCTAGAACATCAACTAGGTACTGAACCAGCTTGGAGAAGTTCGAGTAGACTGGCTAAGATTACCAGAACAGAACAACACTCTATTTGGACCTGCTCAGCCTATCAACTCAGAACCTCATCCTTAACCGCCCAGCACGGAGCTGAAAGCAGCTTGTAGAAGTTCGAACAGATAAGCTAAACTTACCAGATCAGAACAGAGCTCTAGCTGGTCCAGCTCTACCTGTCATATCAGAACCTCATCCTAAGCTTATCCAGCACGATGTACTTACTGGCTCATTCATGAAACTCTACTTGAAACTATCTTTGTTCATCCCAACAGTTTTGAAAGAAATAGCATCAGCTTCTGAAAAACGAAGTCATTTCTGTCACTTGAAAACCAAACGTTACCGCGAACCCATAACATTTTTAAAACCAGCTCGATTAAGTGGAAACTGTAAACCTGGAGAAACTGCGAAACAAAAGCACGCACAAGCTGTAACTAACATAATATGCTTCCATGGATACGTCAAAGAACAGAACGTACTTTCCTGGAAGAACGAACATCAACCGGACAGAACACCCCGGCTGGAAATCCCCACGGGCACCTACGAAATACTTAGAAAGTTTTTAGAGAAACTGTGTTTTCTTTCTTGCTCAAATGAAGTGCTTCACCGTAATTAAAGAGAGCTCCAATAATGGAAGCAGTTTGTGAAAAACTGTATGGGCATCTGTACGTGAAATCATTTCTTTTGAAAGCTTTTTCCCATACCTATTATTATATATAAAACAAAATCATCCTTTAAAATAAATTATTTTAAAACAAAATATTTTAAAGCATTTTTTAAAACTCGAACCGTGCTCGAGTTAATCCCTTCCGGAATACACTTGAATCGCGTTCCGAAGCTGAAAACTCAAAATCAGCACAGATACAAACTGAGGTGCTGAAGATGCAAAAAAAACAGATTGACCCTTCGAGGCAAAATAAAATAATATGTGGACTTAGGGATTTTCTGGTGTGTTACAGAAAGGATGGGCGTTTCAACTTGGTATCATAGCATGGTCCTGTACGATAAACTCTCACCTCCAGTATGAGACAGTTCTCTTCCACCGCACCACCAAGTCTTTGTTCATGTCGAAGAGTAAAATTTTATGTAAGGGTAAATGTTTTATCATGTGGTGGAATCGGGCAATGGGTTTCAAATAATTTCTTGAAGAGGATGAGGAAGGAGAGGTACCTCCATAGAGGAGGGTAATTCAGACAGTAGCTATCGTCTCCTATCTCGGATGGCTCAACTACTAGAACAGTTGGTAGGGCAAGCTTGTTGTGGAGGAGACAATCAGCGGGGTGAGGGTCTAGCCAAGAAGACCCTCAGGAACGGTTTCAGGTGTCAACGTCCCAAAGAGTTTATTAGCTCTACCGATCCACTCGCGATCGAGAGTTGGATAAATTCCTTAGAGGTCATATTCGACTACTTTCAGTTAGCGGATCGCGACCGACCTAGATGCACCATCTTCATGCTGAGGGATGACGCCATGAAACTAGTGAGCCGAGCATCGCATTAGATTGCGCATCACATCAGATCGTGCATCGCATCAGACAAAGCACTCCACGAGGAAACACTCATCTCAAAAGAAATGCATCAGCTTTCGAAGGATATCAAGGCTCAATATGATATATGGATGCATTCTATACTATGACATGCTCAACATATAATGCAAGCAGCGAAAACAGATCAGATTAAACAGCACGTAAACATCACAGAGCACATACACATACTCTACGAAAGCTGTAAGTTACCAGTTTCGATCCGTACCTCAACTCCTGACCAACAATAACTCACACAGCTCGCGAGAAGAACAGAACACTAGCATGAGACAGCTCACGCACTGAAACACTCAGCTCTGGCCAGCCGCCTTTTGATTCCGCAGCTCTTGTGGAGAAATCTCGATAGAATTCTCAATTGACCACCAAGCTACAACCTGGTCAACTACCCGAAATCAGCTCGGGAAAGACTACGATTGAAACAGAGTAGGGAGCTACCAGCTCAACCCAACTCGAACCTACACCCCAGATACTATTAAGGTTCTAATCAAAGCTAAGAATGAGAACTAACACTTACCCGAAGTCGCTACCTAAACCGAAGACCAACTCGTCGGAAATTGTGAAAAGTCATACACTTCGAATATCATCGCGCTCACTCTTTCGGCCAAACAATGGCTCCAAGATCGTTAGGGAAAGAATGGGTTGAAAAGAGGTACCCAGAGATAACGATGCGTATGCTCAATTGAATGCGTGCTGAACTGTAAACGTGCAATGCTAAAGTAAATGCTGAAAGCTTAAAGAACACAATACAGTACGCAGCATATTTGTTTCTGGAAGTTCGGACTTCAATGTCCTACATCTCCCCTTCTTCCACGTAGGAAGGCTCTACTAGAAGATTTGATCTTACAACTGCGTGTACAGATCCAATCCCAAAGCCAACAGCCTTGAGAACTCCTAGACTCCACAAATGCACACCAGCCGCAACTGTGTGACTAACTACATACACAAGAGTTTTACGTCTTCATGCTTGGACGGGAACTGTAAACATATTTCGAGATTCATTCACAAACAGATGTGAATGAATCCGGGTGTGTGAGATTGATACAATTAA
Source organism: Dorcoceras hygrometricum (assembly GCA_001598015.1). NCBI lineage: Eukaryota > Viridiplantae > Streptophyta > Magnoliopsida > Lamiales > Gesneriaceae > Dorcoceras > Dorcoceras hygrometricum. The sequence continues at coordinate 68,008 of KQ995716.1, forward strand.
GCTCTCAAACTCTCTGTTTTTCTCACACACGAGGGACATGCTCTAACAAGCTAATTTAGATTCAACAGTCGACACAATAAGCTCCTCTCAAGAATGATTGTCGACTGCCTCATCTTCTTTTCTTTTTCCCTCTTGTTGGTGCACTGTATAATCAATGTAATTCTACCACAGTGTTGTAGTTGCACCAACTGAACGAACACTCTATTGTCTCGTTCTCTATGTCTATACTTCTTCAATGGTGTCGCCTCTGATATATAGCCTCTGTAGAAATTCTTCCCGTTGGATAGCTTCCAAATCTGTTCAACGCTACAACTGGCTATCTTGTCTTCTTTCCTTTTTAGTGCAACGCTTCTCTGTAAAGTACCAACAGAAGAACAGTACTTGTGTCCTTTTCTTTTGCAGGCTTCTTGTCGCTTTCGCCATTTGAATTGAGCTCAGCAGTTGACATCCAACATTGTAAACTGCTTCGCTGCTGATATATCACTACGACTGGATTCATCTTCTGCTAATATCTTCGTCGACTGGAGACTTTGCGCCTGGATGAAAAGCTAGCGACTGGTTGAGTAGCAACAGCTGATTCATATAAGCTCTTCGACTGGATGCTACTGTTGCTTGCGTTTGGTTTATCAATTGCTTCGCCTGAATCTTCTTCAACAATAATAGATTTATCTTCTTGCGTCTGGATACTCAAACACTGCGTCTGGAAATCTTTGCGTTGTGACTGGATCCACTGTAGCTTCGTCTGCTGAAATAACAACGCAAAGTCTTCCTGCTGAATCTTTAGCGCAAGAGCAAAACGCTGTCGTATCAACTTATGTAAACGACATCGTTTTGCTATCGCTATCTTCAAATAGCATCTGCTGGTGAACAGTAGCTTGCGACTGTTCTCTCAACTCATCTGCTGAATGTGATGACGTCACCGATGACGTCATCAACAACTAATCCATCTGCTGATTCTCCAGCACGACGTCGCATCATCTTTCGCGCTTTGCTTCATCTGCTGAAAGCCAACTGCTGATTGTGATGTCATCACAGCTCTTTCCATATCTAGCACATCTCTTCTCATCTGCTGAATCTCCATCTGCTGATCACTGTAGCTTCCTGCTGCATGATGACGTCACTGCCGATGTCATCATCTTAACGCTCCCGCTGGTTTCTTCATCTGCTGATTGTGATGACATCACTGCTGATGTCATCATCTTAACGCTCCAGCTGGTTTCTTCATCTGCTGATTGTGATGACATCACTGCTGATGTCATCATCTTAACGCTCCAGCTGGTTTCTTCATCTGCTGATTGTGATGGTTTGATGATCTAAGCTGCTTTTCGGCCCAATTCCTTCATTTAGGCCTTCAAAAATGCGATTTACTCTTTTCAGCTCTTGGTCTGCTATGGTATCGGCTTTAGCTTCTTCTGTTGTAAATCCAGCTAACATCTACACACTTAGTAGAGACATTAGAAACACAATAACAGGTTTTGTGTAATTCAAAACTCAGAACTGGATCTGTGTAAACAGATCCATCAATCTCTCCCTTTTTGATTTACACAAAACCTTAAATAATAGATGCATGATCTCTCTCCCTTTTTGTGGGAATCAAAAAGAGTTCGAATCTGCTGGTCTTCCCAATATTTAAAATAAAACTCTCCCTACACTGTTACAACAAAAACAACGTAACAGCAGGAGTTTTAAATTTGAAAAACAGAACCAGCTTTTGGGAAGCACCATATGCAACAATATGTGATTTTGAAAACAGGAGCTGATGCATTTTCTCAAATTAACAAAGACAGTGACGCCACTCTCCCTATCTTTTATAACATGAGCTCAAATCATTTTTAAACTTCAAAATTTTGCATCAGCTGAAATCCGCAAAACAGAGCAATTTAAAACTCAAATCAGAGCATACAAATATTTCAAATATCATGTGCTACTGAGTTGCTTAAAACTATGAAGAACCAGTACAGAGAACAGCTCAGATTTTTCATTCTTCTATCTCGCCCCATGTGCTTGTCACTGAGCCTCGCTCCAAGTGATCTTACAGCACAACGAAAATAGAAGCTTGGTATCTGCCCGAGACTCACGCATCCCGACAGTTCATCAAGCGAAAAACCGGTTCTACATTAAAACAAATCTGGCCTTCACAAAATAAGTTTCTCAAAAACATTTAAAACATTTAAAACATAGCACATGTGTTTTAAAATCAGTGCTCGTTCAAGAACAAACCTGCTCTGATACCACTTGTTGGTCCGTTTGAAATTAGGATCACTAAGAGATCAGCAGCAACAGCGCGTTTGAAATGCTTTTCGAAAATTTTGCTGGCTGCTGATATAAACTTGAGGTGCAATACCTCGTTGTTCTTGAACATATAAAATACAAAGAGCACCGGAGACGGATCTGGTATGAATCAAAAAGGTAGAGATTGTTGGATCTGTTTTGACAGATCCTGATTAAGTTTTGAATTACACAAAACCTATTATTGTGTTTCTAACAATTCTACTTAAGCGTACAGATTTTAGGAACAAAGAAGATGATCAGCAGCAGCTTTACTTGTCCAGCCGTTGGTTCACTATATAAACAATCAGCAGTTGGTTTGGTGTTCATAAGAATCGGTAGTTGAATTAGCAATGGAGACGTCCAGAGTTATATCAGCTGTTCGTAATCAGGCGGAGGCCAAGTTGAATCAGCTGGAGCATGATAATCCAGCTGGAACGATGTCAACCAGCTGCAAGTGCTAAAGAGCGAAGCGAACCAGCTGGATCATGTATTGAGAAGCTTGCTGGAGAAATCTATCGAAGAAGAAGATTTCATTTATAAGTACTGTTGATGAATCTATCGACAGTCGCTATTCAAGAAGAAGAAGAATCGCAAGATGGAGCTGGAGCGATGAAGAAATCAGCTGGAGCGTAAAGCGTAGATGACATCAGCAGTGACGTCATCATTCAGCACGGACCAACAAGTGGTATCAGAGCAGGTTTGTTCTTGAACGAGCACTGATTTTAAAACACATGTGCTATGATTTTAATGTTTTTTTTAAAGTTTTTGAGAAACTTATTTTATGAAGGCCAGATCTGTTTATGTTTAGAACCGGTTTTTCGCTTGATGAACTGTCGGGATGTGCGAGTCTCGGGCAGATGCCAAGCTTCTATTTTCGTTGTGCTGTAAGATCACTTGGAGCGAGGCTCAGTGACAAGCACATGGGGCGAGATAGAAGAATGAAAAATCTGAGCTGTTCTCTGTACTGGTTCTTCATAGATTTAAGTAACTCAGTAGCACGTGATATTTGAAATATTTGTATGCTCTGATGTGTATTTTAAATTGTTCTGCTTTGCGGATTTCAGCTGATGCAAAATTTTGAGTTTAAAAATGTTTTGAGCTCATGTTGTAAAAGACAGGGAGAGTGGCGTCACTGTCTTTGTTAATTTGAGTAATGCATCAGCTCCTGTTTTCAAAATCATATACTGTTGCATATGGTGCTTACCAAAGCTATTTTGTTCTTCAAAGTTAAAACTCCTGCTGTTACGTTGTATTTGTTGTAACAGTGTAGGGAGAGCTTTTGTTTTAAATCGGGAAGTCCAGGAGTTCACTCTCTTTTTGATTCCCACAAAAAGGGAGAGAATTGTTAGAAACACAATAATAGGTTTTGTTAATTCAAAATTTAATCAGGATATGTCAAAACAGATCCAACACTAACACTTACCCGAAGTCGCTACCTATATCGAAGACCAACTCGTCGGAAATTGTGAAAAGTCATACACTTCGAATATCATCACGCTCACTCTTTCGGCCAAACAATGGCTCCAAGATCGGTAGGGAAAGAATGGTTTGAAAAAAGGAACCCAGTGATACCGACCTTGATCCAAGCTGAGTCGAATACGGGAGGCTATCGGAGAAGATAAGGTTCGATGAACATTAACGAGGGTTTCACGACAGGGTAATAGTTCAGGCTCTCGAGGTGAATAAATTATCTAAATGTCGGGAAAATGACTAACACTTAATCAATGTATAAGTATATACAACCTTCGTTCCCGTGACCTGATCTACAGTAGCCACCGACCAGCTCAGGACTCAAAGATGATAGGAATGCAGCTCAGCACGCTTACACAATCAGCTTGTGCACACCAACAGATCATGCTCACAAACAGATCACGCTCACTGCTCAACTCGTGCACTCATCAGTTCTCGCGCACTAAACAGCTTTCGTGCACACAGATTGTGCGCCTTCCAGCACAGAAGAACTAGATTAGCTCACACCTGATCTGACCATATGAAACAGTTCACACCATGCACAGTAGTATCAGATCGCATCAACGGACCAGATCATACGCTGGCCAGCTCACGCATTCCAAATAGTTCTCGAAAAATCTT
>KQ995717.1:7719-20930 GCA_001598015.1 Dorcoceras hygrometricum
GCGAATATTGGTGTGAAACTGGGTCTGGATCATTTTGTGGAAATTGTGGAATATGGACGCCGTGTCAGACTTATGGTGCAGGAGATAGATCCATGTAACACGAGTGTGGTCATCGATGATGGTTAAAAACCAACCTTTTCCATGACGAGTTGGCTGTTTGGATGTCCCCCAAATGTCGCTTTGGATAAGTGTAAAGGGTGCAGATGGCGTATATATTTTTTTTCGGAAATGGGGCACGGGTATGTTTTTCCAATTCACAATATTCACATCGAAGTGAATGTAATTTTTATTAATAAATAATGATGGAAACAAACGAGATAAGTAGGGAAAGCTAGGATGTCCTAGTCGGTAATGGTGTAACATGATATCCAGAACAGAGGAGGAAGTCCTAGACTGAACACAAGAAAGAGAGGACTGTAGACCATCAGATGGAGACTGCTCAAGGTAATAGAGACCGTCGTGAACCCTAGCACTGCCAATCGTCTTCTCCAATAGTTGGTCCTAAAAGTGACATGAACCAGGTGAGAAAATAGCAAATCAGTGACAAATCACTAGTGAGTTTGCTTACTGAAGAGTAATGAACCATCCGCTATCTTGATTGTCATATCACTAGCACAAAAGAGCATAAGAGCAAACGAAATGAGAGGCCCCAGTCATATGATCGGAGGCTCCGGAATCAATAATCCAAGGTAGCGAAGAACGAGAGTTAAGGGCAGAGTTGGTTATACCAGATTGGGTTAAGGAGCAAGACCTGACAGTGGATGGAGGATTAATAGCAGCTTCCCGGAGGAGACGGCAATATTTTTCAATCTGCTCTATTTGGTCAGCAGTGTAGGGAGCTGAGGTGTGAGGGGACGAGGCCTGTTCCTGAGCATGATGTGTGTGAATACTTCGACCATCAGATTCCTTTCGTGATTGCCAATTCGGCGGCTAGCCATGAATCTCCCAGCATTTGTCTTTGGTATGGCCTGCGCGGTGACAGTGATCACATCAGGGTCGTCTCCCTTGATGCTGGCTAGAGTTCTTGTTGGAGGCTAGCGCAGATACCTCAGAGACAGACGAGCTGAGTGGTAAGGTATCTGGGAGCATGACTTTGCAGCGAAGTTCCTCACGGCTGACCTCGGAAAAAGCATCATTGGCCGACGGAAAGGGGTCACGGGCAACAATACGTCCTCGGACATCATCCAACTCTCTGTTGAGGCCAGCAAGGAAGTCGAACACTCGTTCCTTCTCAAGAGTGCGTCGGACATGATTACTGCATTCGGCACATATGTGAGAGTCTTCAAGGAATAAATCCAGCTCCTGCCATAACTCCTGAAGCTCCGAGAAGTAGTGGGTCACAGAATTGGAACCCTGTTTAATCTCCTTAAGCTTGGAGCGTAATTCGAAGAGCTGAGAGGCATTACCCAGATCAGAGTACATGCGACGGACAGCATCCCATACTTCATGTGCAGTTTTGAACCATAAATATCGACGACTAATGTTGGGCTCCATCGAGTTAATGAGCCATGCAAGAACAATGGAGTTGTCGGCCAGCCAAGTAGAGTATGTTGGATCGGTGGTCGCAGGAGGAGGGAGATCGCCGGTGAGAAAACCTAACTTCCCACGAGCGCAGATGACGATTTTTACAGACTGTGCCCACTGTAGATAGTTACGGCCATTTAGGCGATAGGTTGTGATTTGTAGTGACGACATATCACTCCCGGAAAAAGGAGCGATTGACCCAAAAGCGCCAGAGGGTTTCTCGGGCGTGGCATCTCCGGTAATGATAGGTTTATTAGACATGATTCTTAAAAAATAAGGCTCGAGGGAGAGACGCCATGGAGGGGGAGGACATATCACTCCCGGAAAAAGGAGCGATTGACCCAAAAGCGCCAGAGGGTTTCTCGGGCGTGGCATCTCCGGTAATGATAGGTTTATTAGACATGATTCTTAAAAAAAAAGGCTCGAGGGAGAGACGCGATGAAGAGGAAGGATCAAGAGTCTACTGCTCTGATACCATATGAGAAAAGGAGAAGGAATGAACTTGTTATTTTTATTCATCAACTTTACAACTTATATAGAGTACAACAAAAATCTAGAGAATCTAACTTCCCTAATTAAAGAGATTACACAAATCTAACCTTCCTATCTTAAAAGATTATACAAAGATTACACTACCTAATCAACCTTTATGTTTCCTAATTTAGAAGATTGTTTCCTAATTTAGAAGATTGTTCCCTAATTTAGAAGATTGTTTACAAGACTCTACTAGAAGGCTTTGATTTATATACTAGATTGTACAAACCTACCTTAGTCGGGACTTACCACACTGCTCAAACTGAGACTCCTAGACTCCGAAATGCATATATTTAGCGTCCCTAGACAAAGTCTTCAGACATCAACTTTAACGTCTTCGTGACAAGACATCTTTGGAAAGATTTGATTTTACATTCACTCATCTAAACTGTTTTGCTCATCTCTCGAATATGTGAGTGAGTGTGTGTGTGCGTGAGGATTAATCTGTTACAGTGTAAGCTCTCAAATATAATCTCACACTGACGTCTTCTAATGATCTTCAAAATATTATGACGATATCTGCTGGTGCACAGCTGATTTTTCTTTTAACATACGATCCGGCACTCTCTGCACACACTTAACTTCTCCTTTTTTTCTCTGCTCTTCTTCTTCAGTTCAGCTTGTATATATAGCGTCTATAGTGTATGAACATTGAACACAACTAGTTGATGAGAGCTTGTATATATAGCCTCTGACTCACTGTGACGTACTTGTCGTCCTTTTATCGTACAGGATTAGGTGAGGCTATTTTGAAATTTATCTGCTCTGAGATGATGTTTTGTCGTACTGGACAAATCAAGTTGAACCTCTTGTATTCAGTCTGAGTAATGCTTGTTCAAACTACTTGTTGTTCCGATCTGGTAGTTTGTACTGATCTGATCCAGACTCCGTTCGGATTAGTTCTCACCAGTTAAGCTCTTCTCTATTATGTGAATTGATCTGATGAGAAGCTCCAACCTGATCTAATCACTGAACTACACTGCTCTTATCTGTTTGTGATCTGATCTGAGCTCTTCTGCTCTTGCTTTGATCTGATCTATACTGATCTCTATTCTGTTATGAGATTGTTCTGTTCTATTCTGTATGCTCTGTTTTAAACTGATATGTTCAGATTCTCTGAGCTGATCATCTGCTAATATCTGAACAGGTCTGTTTATCTTATCTGAACTGCTCTTTTTGCTCTTACTCTGAACTGTTCTGAACCTAATCTGAAATCTGAACTGATATTAACTATTCTGCTCTGAGCTGATTCTGTTCTGATTTCATCTGACCTCTCCACTGCTCCAATCTAAACGGTTCTGCTCTATTCTTTCTGTTCTAATCTGATCACTTTCTCTGAACTGTTCTTTCTTATATGAGCTGCACTTGCTATCATGTGATATGCTCTCACCAACTCTGAACTGATCGGCTCTTGTTCTCAACTGAGCTCAATTCTTCATTTATATTGCGACAACTCTGATCTAATCTGATTTATATTGCGACAAATCTAATGTAATCTGATCTGCATCTAGCTAGATTTGCACTCAAGTAAATAGATTAGAAACATAATAAGTTTTGTGTTCATCACAATTATGATTTGATCAATCTTAATCCAACACAAATAGTCAACTATATTTAGCTAAGTTTACAACCTGAGAAGTATATCTATATATAAGAAGAAAGATATAGACATTAGAACAAGTTAGGGGGGCAGGTTGGGTTAGCGCCTATTTGTTGGGAAAAGCCGGCAAGTGTATCTATTAGACGGGTTAGAGGAGACTAGAAAACAATGAACACAATCTCCCTATTATCAATCTTTACAGAAATATTAAATTATGCACTCACAATGAACATGCATGCCTTTCAAAAATAATACTAAGAATAATAACAACAATAATAATAATAATCGTAATAATAATGAACATGTAGTATCTATGACCACGATTACATAAAGAATTAAATAAGGTTGTTTCACCAATAATCCTTGCAAGAACAAAGACCATCCTTAAAATGGTGAAAACGACTCCTATCCCTAGCAATAATCTCCCTTTTAAAGATCTTTGATATAAGCTTTGTAGCAGAATGACAATTCCCACAAACCCTTAAATTTTTCGCAATTCTTAAGGTTGTTCCGGGCCTTGTGCTAATCAAACCAAAAGCAATTGCCAATTTCTCACTATGTTGACACAACACATCTTCTTTCCACTCCTCGTCAACATCATAATTCACCTCGGATGTATCAGGAACATGTCCAGCTATTGCTAAAAGCCTGTCAATTTCATCAAGCATCTTATATATTTCAGGGGTTGCAGGATGTGATCGATCACTGACGAGAAATTCATGTACTATAGTATCTACTTCGATGGAGGTGGAACCGGGAACTTTCTTCATTCCATTGTCATTGAGAAACGTTCTAATTCTCGCTACATCGTCCCATCTCCCAGCTCCAGCATATATGTTTGACAGAAGCACGTAGGCTCCAGGATTATCAGGCTCCAATTTAAAAAGTTGTTTTGCAACATGTTCACCCAACTTGAGATTTTTGTGCACTCTACAGGCACCAAGCAAGGATCCCCATATGGCTCCATCTGGCTCGAATTTCATTTCTTCTATCATTGCCATTGCTTCATCAAACAATCCAGCTCGTCCTAATAGATCAATCATGCATCCATAATGTTGCAATTGTGGGGTGATATGATAATCTTGGACCATAGATTTAAAACATTGGCGGCCAAGATCAACTAAGCCGGCATGGCAACTAGCAGATAACAAACTGACAAAAGTGACTTCATCAGGTTGGAATCCTTCTTTTCGCATTTCAGAGAAAACCTCGAAAGCACTATTTGCTGATCCATGCATCGCTAGCCCTGATATCATGACATTCCAAGAAGCTAAATTTTTTGTTTTCATGCCATAGAAAATTTGGTTGGCTGCTTCAATGTTTCCAGATTTTGCATACATGTTAATGAGACTATTCCAAAGAGAGTCGTTTGGGAAGTCATTATAATGTCTGCTGATATAAGCATGTATCCATTTGCCAAGATCGAGAGAACCCAACTGAGCACAAGCTGGAATTAGATTCAAGAAAGTCACATCATTAGGCTCTACGTTGTTTCGCTGCATCAGATGGAAAATTCTCAAGGCATCTTTATAGTTACTCGTGTGTGTGTACCCACCAATCATAACATTCCACGAAACCAGATCTTTTTCTTGTAGTCCATCAAAAAAAGTCTCTGCCAGTTTAAGATTCCCACATTTTGCATACATATCAATCAATGCATTAGTAAGGCGAAGGTTTGAACCTAGCCCATGCTCTTCAATCCAAGATCTTACCCAGTTTCCAATATCAATTGCACCCAAATGAGCACAGGCCGAAAGAACGGTCAACAGTGTGCTGACATCAGGAGTAACTTTTGCTTCCCTCATCTCTTGAAATAAATTCAAAGCTTGATCGAACTGACCAGTTTGTGCATACCCTGATAGCATAGCATTCCACGACACAACATCCCTGACAGGAATTGCGTCGAACAAATCACGGGCGTCATCAACACGACCCCCCGATATATACCCTGTGATCAATGCTGTAAAAGACACAGCATCTCTGAAATCACTCTTATCAAACACCAATCTAGCATCATCTAAGTTACTCTGCTGAGCATACATGTTGACAAGGGAAGTATGTACAAAAACATCATTTTCAAGTCCAAATTTAAACACATGGCCATGAACTTGTTTCCCCACACATGCGACCCTCAACTTTGTGCAAGATTTCAGAAGAAAAGGGAATGTGTAAGAATTGGGTTGAAGACCGAAAAGTAACATGTTTACATAATAATGTAGGGCTATGTACGGGAAAGAGCTTAAAGAGTATCCACGAATCATCATATTATACAAAACATGATTAGGATCATGAATAGAGTTGAATATTGAGAGGGCATAAGAGAAATCACCATAAGGGCTTACGGCACAAAATTCTACTAGTTTGCTTAGTGCAAACTTTGTGTTGTGGAGGCCAAATTTGATAAATTGGGAATGAACTTGCTTCAAATATTTTATACTTTTACATTTGGAGAGAAGAGCAAGAGAGGGATGGGTTTGTAGGATCTCATAGGGTGGATCGGAGGAGGCGGGGAGGAAATGGAAGAGAGTAGAGGATGCTACTGCAATTGCCATAAAGCAGAAGATCTTTTTCTATTGGTTTCCAAAACCACCTCTAATAGGCTGGGATTAAGCAACGTTCAACCACACCACTGGCCACTTTTGTGAAAAGACACTACGAAAGCTCATGTCAACTTCTAAAGTTCTCTGAAAAAAGCCATGAAATAACATTATTTTGGAATAAGCTTGATTTCATGACACAAAAAAAAAGCTAAATCATGAATATTTACCAGTGCAAATTTCCAGGATACCATCCCTCAAAATTACAAATTTTTAAGTATAAATGAATGTGATACGTGAAGTGAAACAAGCCTTTACCTTGGATTTTGTCAGAAACTTCCGACATGTCAAGAAATGTAGCAGCAAAACACCCATCATTTAGAGTAATAGTAACAGGAAGTCAAATTTCAGTTCCAATACATTAGAGTGATTGACTACATTTCAAATCATAGAAATAGGCAATATAACATATGTGTTATGAACTAAAATATTTGAATGTAATAAAAAACTTTAAATAGAATATTGGATCAGAAATAAAATTACTATTTTTATAGAGCTCATAAACATCTATATGTCTTTCTTAATATATAGTTTAAATCCAAGGAATAAGAACTAAGAAATGGACAATATCTCTTTCATGTGTTCAAATTACACACTAAAGAGAATATATATGCTATTTAAGAAAATAAACTAGATCATATATCCACTAACAGAAATGGCATATACAAGAATACACTATAAGTATTTCCCAGATGCGAATCTATTTTTTTTAATTTTTAAATATTGATCATGAACAAAAAATTAAGTTAATAAGTTTCAATGTAAATAATGTTCTCTTGGAAAACTTATTATAAGGCCATCATCAGCCAAGATAAAAACTGAATCACCAATGTTTGTTGAACGTATTCAGGGTGATATATGTGGACCAATTCATCCACCATGTGGACCATTTCGATACTTTATGGTATTGATATCGCCTCCAGCAGATGGTCACATGTATGTTTATTATCAACTCGAAATGTGGCATTTGCAAGATTACTTGCCCAAATAATAAAATTACGAGCTCAATTTCCTGATTATACAATCAAGAATATTAGACTCGATAATGCTGGTGAATTTACTTCAAAAACTTTCAATGATTATTGCATGTCGGTGGGAATTACTGTTGAGCATCCTGTTGCTCATGTACATACACAAAATGGTTTAGCTGAATCATTGATTAAACGTCTACAACTGATTGCTAGACCAATGATTATGAAAACGAAACTCCCTATCTCTATATGGGGACATGCAATTTTACATGCTGCTGCATTAATTCGCATCAGACCAAGTGCGTATCATAAATACTCACCATTGCAGCTTGCATTTGGTAAAGAACCAGATATTTCTCATCTCAGAACTTTTGAATGTGCGGTATATGTACCTATTGCACCGCCTCAACGAACAAAAATGGGACCTCAAAGAAAGATGGGAATTTATGTTGGCTATGATAGTCCCTCAATCATTCGATATCTTGAACCTCAGACAGGCGACGTGTTCACCGCACGTTTTGCTGATTGTCATTTTGATGAGAATACCTTCCCAATGTTAGGGGGAGAAAAGAAACATATCGAAAAAGAGATTACGTGGTATGTACCATCATTGTTATATTTGGATCCTAGAAATAAACAATGTGATGAAGAAGTACAACAAATTGTGCATTTGCAACGAATAGCAAATCAAATGCCAGATGCATTTGTAGACACTAAAAGGAGTAACTAAATCACATATACATGCTATAATGCTACCGGCTCGAAATTGAAAATTCCGGAAAAACAAATTGAGAACAAAGATGTTCATGATGTCATAACACGCCTGAAGCGTGGAAGACCAATCGGTTCCAAGGATAAAAATCCTCGAAAAAGAAAATGTATAGAGAAACACGATGATCATAAAATCATGAATGATGTTCCAGCAGAAATACATGATGATGAAAATGTTCTGTTGAAACCACAAAATGATGAGAATCATGAAATCTCTATCAATTATATTAATACTGGAGAAATATGGAACCGAAATGATGTGAAAGACATTGATGATATATTTTCTTACAATGTGGCATTGACATCATAAACGAGAATGAAGATCATGAACCAAAATCTTTTGGTGAATGTAAAAATCGGCAGGACTGGATAAAATGGAAAGACGCCATCCAGGTGGAATTAGATTCGTTAAATAAACGTAATGTTTTTGGACCTATAGTCCTTACACCTGAAGGTGTAAAACCCGTTGGATACAAATGGGTTTTCGTTCGAAAACGAAATGGAATGAGAAAAACGAAATATTGAGATATAAAGCTCGGCTTGTTGCACAAGGTTTTTCTCAAAGGCCTGGAATTGATTACGAAGAAACGTATTCTCCAGTTATGGATACAATTACGTTTCGGTATTTAATTAGTTTGCCGGTGTCTGAAAATTTTGAAATGCGTCTTAGGGATGTTGTTACGGCTTACTTATATGGATCGATTGATAGTGATATATATATGAAAATCCCTGAAGGATTTAAGATGCCTGAAGCACAAAGTTCAAAACCCAAAGAATGTTATTCTGTAAATTACAAAGATCATTATATAGGTTGAAACAATCCGGTCGAATGTGGTATAATCGATTGAGTGAGCACTTGATGAAAAAGGGATATGTAAACAATCCAATATGCTCTTGTGTTTTCATTAAGAAAACAACATCTGGATGCGTAATTATTGCTGTATATGTCGATGATTTAAACATAATTGGTACGAATAAGGAAATCCAAGATGTTGTGATGTATTTAAAGGAAGAATTTGAAATGAAGGACCTAGGAAAAACCAAGTATTGTCTTGGTTTACAAATTGAGCACAAAGAAGGTGGAATATTTGTTCACCAGTCAAATTATACAGAAAAGGTTCTTAAACGTTTTAATATGGATAAAGCAAATCCTTTAAGTACTCCAATGGTTGTTCGATCATTGAACATTGAAAAGGATCCATCAAAAGCGACAGAACTAAGCATATCCCCCCTAGGTTCTTCGAATTCACTCAAGAACTTATGAAGAATAACGATATTGATATTCGTTACATTCAATCAAGTGAAAATTCGTCAGATCTTTTCACGAAGGCACTTCCTACGACAGTGTTCAGAAAGCACATATACAATATTGGGATGCGCCACCTACGAAGTATGTGAAGATTCAGTTATGCCAACATTTTGCTGATGCCGGATACCTATCTGATCCACATAAGGCACGATCTCAAACTGGATATGTATTTACTCGTGGAGGCACTGCAATTTCTTGGCGTTCACAGAAACAAACTCTTGTAGCAACTTCATCAAATCACGCCGAGATTATTGCACTACATGAGGCAAGCCGTGAATGTGTATGGCTAAAATCCATAACAGAACATATACAAGTCATGTGTGGTTTACCATCTGACAAGAATCCTGTGACACTATACGAAGATAATGCTGCATGTGTTGCTCAAATGAAAGAAGGATACATCAAAAGTGACAGAACTAAGCATATCCCCCCAAGTTCTTCGAATTCACTCAAGAACTTGTGAAGAATAACGATATTGATATTCGTTACATTCAATCAAGTGAAAATTCGTCAGATCTTTTTACGAAGGCACTTCCTACGACAGTGTTCAGAAAGCACATGGGATGCGCCACCTACGAAATATGTGAAGATTAGTTGTGCCAACATGAGGGGGAGTTTACGTGACTGCACTCTTTTTCCCTTACTATGGTTTTTATCCCACTGGGTTTTTCCTAGTAAGGTTTTTAACGAGGTAGTATCAAAACACGTAATAAGGACATCCAAAAGGGGGAGTATTATGAAATCAAATTTGGATGTCTACAATTTGTCAAATTTGGGTGTCTACAATTTGTCAAATTTGGAGATCTAATTATTCAATAAATGATTAGGACTTTATATTATTTTAATCATTTCATTTGCCTATAAATAGGCTTGTAATCTTCATTGTAAATACACACAAATTTATACAAATTCTCTCCCAATTATCTTCTCTCTAAATCAAGGAAATTATAGAGAAATAATAATTTCCTATTAACATAAAATCAAGACTTCATTTGAAGCAATTAAGGAGCAATCAAGGTTATTATCGAGGTAATTATTTCATTTAATTTATTAATGTTTCTTTAAATTTATAACAAAAACTAATTTGTAGTCCAATTTCCATATTTAGTATTATTCTCTGTTATCTAACCAACATATCATCATCACTAAATACATTAGTTCTACTTCCTATATTTTTTATTCTATCAAAATTCTCTGTTATCTAACCAACATATCATCATCACTAAATACATTAGTTCTACTTCCTAGATTTTTTATTCTATCAAAACATTTCCTAAATGAGGGTAAATTTGGATATTCATTTCTAAAATTTACTTTTCCAAACATTTTCTTAATTTGCGTGAAAACACACAAGCCTAAACGAGTGAGATGGAGTGAGTATAAATTATCAAGGCTCCGTTTGGACACGTTTTTTAAAAATATTTTATAAAAATGTTTTTAAAAAAATTCTTATAAAATGTTTTTAAAGTTTTTTTAAACATAAGTATGCGTTTGGACAACTATTTTTTAAAAATATTTTTAAATTAAAAAATATTTAGATAATTATTTTAAAAAATGATTTATAATTAAGAAATAATATTAAAATAACATTCAAAAAAATTAATCTAATAAAAAAATTAATTGACGATTCGTATAAAGTTTACCTATATTTTGTATTCTAAAAACATTATAAAACATCTTTCACTTGTTTTTCAAAAAGTGTACTTCAAAACTAGTTTTTTAAAAATATTTTTAAAAAACGTTTTATAAAAATCTTGTCCAAACATATTTTTAAAGTTTTTTAACTTTAAAAACACTAAAAACGTTTTTGAAGAACGTGTCCAAACGGAACCCAAGAAACTACACAAGTTTCTATTCAAATTAGACAAATCAGTTACAGGAAAAAGTTATTTGATGTAAATATTGTTGGTAACTGTTGAATAACCCTGGAAATTTTAGTGGAAAAAGAGTAAATAAAAATAGGAAAACCATAAGAATGTTCAAAGAAACAAAGAGAACAACTCCTCTGTAAAAAAAAAGAAACTATGAGAATTATAGATGATACAAGCGTAAATAAATTTTTATCAAAGAAGGAAGCAGAAAAAATAATAAAGAGATAGAACATAAATTGAATGAAAATCAAACAATAAAACAAATCATAAGTGTTTGGAATTATCGATAAACCCAGCAATTCATATTCCAAAATTGTTCATCATAGCATGATAGAATGAGGAAATGCGTTACCTCTATCTTATTCCTGTTCAATTTATCGATGAACTGACAAACCCATATCTATGTTGTGCTTCATTAGCAAACAAAAAGGACTGAAAAAGCTAAAAATTAACACCAAAAATTGATTAAGTTAACGCAGTACTCAATGAGAATTACTTTGTGAAGGAGATTCCGGCGTTGTTCGGACGGGAGAAAGTGAATGCTGCTGCCGCCGAAGAAGAAAGCCTGCTCGTGAGTTTTAGGAATCTGGAAAATCAACTCATCTTCCGACTACTCGTTTATGCTAATTTATGTGAATAGCTTATTTATCGAAGCTCTTAATAATAATGTCAGATGAGGCAGAATCCAAGGATAGGAGGTTTGGTGATGGAGAATATAGCAAGCTGACCATCTATGTTCAATCTTTTATTATTTACTTTTTCTTTTGTTGGTTTGAAATTATAATTTAAAAAACAGAACCTTATACTTAAAATCATAAAAGATTGTACTGCACCAATATTAATCGAAACTAACTAAACTAAGCATTTAAAGTATTAAAAATATTAGACATGATATTGATATTGTTATTCTATTAAAGAATTATTTTGATCATGTTAACGAGTGGAGTAAAATATATATTTATATAACTAGAAAATAGGCGTGCCTTCCACATACTTTTTTTCCAAACATAATGAAGGGAATAAAAAGCCTGCAGGAGTGGATCAATTTGATTTTAAAATTTTTAAACAACAAGATGAGATCCGTCGAGTTATGATAAATCTGATTCTTGAAAGCCTGTGTATCGAGAAATTATATCGAGTTTTATTTACTGCAAGCAAAAAATACTCAAAATAACCTTTTAAAACCAATTTATGCATTTTTAAACATTTGAAAAGTATGCAAAATTGTAAAATAAGATGAGTTGACGAATTTTGTAGGCATCTAAAATTTTCAACTATTCCTATGAAAACAGAGCTGTAAAATAAAAATATGGAAATTTGTTTAAGCAAGTTCGAAGGCAACACTTTTACGTAGCGCATTTTTCCAACCTGAAAGGATTACTAGAAGATTTTGGTTTATACAACTCTTGTACAAACCCACCTCAACTGGGACTTATCACATACCCACACTGAAACTCTTAAACTCTAAGCTGCATATGTTTAACGTCTCTATGCTAAGACTAAAAACACAGTGTTTTACGTCTTTGCGTGAAAATGTTAGAGTAGATGCCCAACTAGCCAACTTATGACGTGTGGGTTTATAGACTCTTTTATATGACAGTCTTTATATATGATATTCGCATTTGTTTATGGCATTCTTTATCTTCATTATGTTTATATAATATTAACAATTGTGTTGGATAAAGACCTAGAATACACCATAGTGTATGTTAGATGTGATAGTGGGTATGACGGCTATCATGAAACACATCTAATAGTCACTGTGTATTCTGAATTAGTTCCTAGTCGATTGGGCCGTCAAAATGAGGATAAGGCCGCCGTCTTTATATATGATATTCGCATTTGTTTATGGCATTCTTTATCTTCATTATGTTTATATAATATTAACAATTGTGTTGGATAAAGACCTAGAATACACCATAGTGTATGTTAGATGTGATAGTGGGTATGACGGCTATCATGAAACACATCTAATAGTCACTGTGTATTCTGAATTAGTTCCTAGTCGATTGGGCTGTCAAAATGAGGATAAGG
>KQ995717.1:62994-94224 GCA_001598015.1 Dorcoceras hygrometricum
GTCAACAGAGGTCAAATCGTGATTTGCCGATGTTGAGGGGCAAAACGGTCATTTTGCACTGGGGTTCTGAAAAATGGTTTTTCAGATCATAGTATTCAGTTTTGGAAACTGAATCGATCCGTCCGATCTGATCGGCGATCGGAGTTACGATGAAGTCACGGTGGTGGGGTTGAACCGAATGTTCACCCATTGGACCCGGGCCCGTTGGGCCGGTCCAAGTCATCATTAAGTCTATTTAATTAGACTTAGACTTGATTAACTAATAACTTGAAAAACCCTAAACCTAATAGCTAGAGTAGCCGCCCCCCTCTCTCTCAAAGAGCCGCCGGCGCCGCCGCCCGCCGTCGCCGCCGCCTCTTCGTCGGAATTTGTTCCGATCAAATTTGACGAGGAGAATCCATCCGTGCAGATCTCGTCAGCTCTTCTAGTGCAGGCTGATGAAGGAATCTAGTCTCCGATCGTGGACCTGATTGGCGTTATCTACCGCAGTCTACCGTGAAGTGTCGTTTTCTTTACGAAACCGGTCGGAGCCAGGCACGAGTTGCCAGCAAGGTAGTGATTTTGAACGCCCTATGAATGTCATAGATTTTGTATTATAACGTTTTGATCGTCTCCCGGCACCTGTTTTTCTGTTCTTCCGCTGCCTCGCCGGGGGGCGTGATCCGGATCCCAACATAGAACATATAAGAGTTCAGATCAGAGCTGGAAGAGCTAAGTCTCAGGTCAGTATTGGTAGTATCAGTTAAGAGAATAGCTCAGGGGAGCTGTTTCCAGATTAGCTCTATACTGTATATCATATCAGACATGGAAAAGGTTCAGTTTCGATGAGAACAGCTCAGACAGTTGTGGATCAGATCGCAAGAGCAGATTACAGTTTGTTAAGAATAAAATTTAAGTTTTGGTGATAAAAAATACAAGAACTCGAACAGATTATAGAAGTACAATGAAGAGCTGAACAGAACAGCTTAGGATGTCATAGACCAGCTCAGAGAGTGTTGATCAGCAAAGAGTAATCAGATCAGATTAGAACGATACATATCAGCTCAGAGCATGTCTAACAGTTTACGGCGATGTATTTCAGCTTAGAGAAAGTAGAACAGTGTACACATAGCTACTCAGCTCAGGACCACGCAGATCAGCTCAGAGCAAGTAGATCAGTTCAGAAAGTCATGATTCAGCTCAGAGAAAGTCGATCAGCTTAGAGAGTCGCGATTCAGCTCAAAACAAGCAGATCGGCTTAGAGCATCACCTTTCAGTTCAGGGCAAGTAGAACAGACTAGAGTGAGTCGGAACAGTTCAGATTGAAGCTTCGAAATCAGAACAATGCTTTAGTGCAGGTATCAGCTTAGAGAAGATTCATATCGAAGCTACGTACAAAGAACAGCTTACAGTAGACTACGGGTATGTATGGCTTAGAGCAGCGCTCAGAGTTCAGAAGAAAACATCTTAGAGCTAAGACAGCGCAGGAGACAGCTTAGAGCGAGAACTGCACAAAGAACAGTTCAAAGCTCAAGAACAGTGTTTCAGTTTAGAGAATATAAGAATTCAGATCAGAGCATGAAGAGCTAAGTCTCGGATCAGTATTTATGTTATCAGTTTACAGAACAGGTCAGAGAACGTTTTCCAGATCAAATTAGTACTGTATATCAGATCAGACCTGGAAAAGGTTCAGTTCAGCAGAGATCAACTCAGACAATTTTGGATCAGATCGCAAGAGCAGATTACAGTTTTTCTCGTAACAGCTCAGAGCTTACAAGCCTTTAGATCACGTCTACAACGAACAGGTCAGAGGTACAGATATCAGTTTAGACGTGATTCTATCAGATCAGATCTGATCAATCTTATGCTTAGTTACTGGCTAAATTACCGAATGTTATTTCTGGACCTAACGTTATCATTCCTGTGATTCTGGTATGAAGAAATGCAAGTTTTTCAAAGATAGAAAGAAGATCAACTAGCCAGTACAACAAATCATTTGAAGATTGATAGAGTTAGAGATCTCTATATATAAAGAACGATGAACAGAAGCAACACACATAACTTTGACATACACAATTCTGCGAAAGCTCTCAAACAACCTTACGCGATATACTGTTACATTGCATAATTTACTTCGCACAAAATCATACTGTTCATCACCTTCTTCGTTACAACCATGCTCTCAAAAGCATTATATTCATTCATTTGAGTTGTAACCACTCTGTAGTGTTTTGTTCTTATTGTAAGTCAGAAGCAGAGTGCATAGAGCGTTTGAAAGCTTAAACTGCTTAGAGAAAATGTTGTATTTATAGAACAGATCACGCATCTGTTTCTGTCGTAGAAGTTCTAGGAGTTCTTGCAGCTTGTGGGCTGTCGGATCGGGTTAGAGCAGGAGCTCCTGTAATCAAATCTTCTAGTGGAATCATTCCTGAATAAGAAAGAAGGGGAGACGTAGGAGTTTAAGATCCGAACTTCCAGAAACAAACTCTTGACTCTCTGTACTTTACTGTACTTAGTTATTACTTACACCTTTCAGTATTATATATCTGTTCACTGTGCAATCGAGTTCATTCCGCACAATTCTTTGTTACTCGAGAAAACATCTGCGCACTGAGATCCTCAAAGCTGGTAACTCAGCTTAGAGGTTAGCCGAAGGCTATAAAATATTTTTGAAAAGAGTTTTGCGAAAATTGTGAAGGAGTTTATTCAACCCCCCTCCCCCTTCTGAACTCCCGAGCTGTATTTTAACTCTATTTACGTTCCAACACAGTTTTTCGCGTAACAGCTGACAAGCTTTCAGATCACGTCTACATAGAACAACTTAGAGCATACAGTCATCAGTTTAGACGTGAATCTATCAGATCAGATCAATAAAGTGCTTAATTACCGATTACGTATGCTATTTCTAGACCTAATGGTATCATTCCTGTGATTCTGGTATGAAGAAATGCAAGTTTTTCAAAGATAGAAAGAAGATCAACTAGCCAGTACAACAAATCATTTGAAGATTGATAGAGTTAGAGATCTCTATATATAAAGAACGATGAACAGAAGCAACACACATAACTTTGACATACACAATTCTGCGAAAGCTCTCAAACAACCTTACGCGATATACTGTTACATTGCATAATTTACTTCGCACAAAATCATACTGTTCATCACCTTCTTCGTTACAACCATGCTCTCAAAAGCATTATATTCATTCATTTGAGTTGTAACCACTCTGTAGTGTTTTGTTCTTATTGTAAGTCAGAAGCAGAGTGCATAGAGCGTTTGAAAGCTTAAACTGCTTAGAGAAAATGTTGTATTTATAGAACAGATCACGCATCTGTTTCTGTCGTAGAAGTTCTAGGAGTTCTTGCAGCTTGTGGGCTGTCGGATCGGGTTAGAGCAGGAGCTCCTGTAATCAAATCTTCTAGTGGAATCATTCCTGAATAAGAAAGAAGGGGAGACGTAGGAGTTTAAGATCCGAACTTCCAGAAACAAACTCTTGACTCTCTGTACTTTACTGTACTTAGTTATTACTTACACCTTTCAGTATTATATATCTGTTCACTGTGCAATCGAGTTCATTCCGCACAATTCTTTGTTACTCGAGAAAACATCTGCGCACTGAGATCCTCAAAGCTGGTAACTCAGCTTAGAGGTTAGCCGAAGGCTATAAAATATTTTTGAAAAGAGTTTTGCGAAAATTGTGAAGGAGTTTATTCAACCCCCCTCCCCCTTCTGAACTCCCGAGCTGTATTTTAACTCTATTTACGTTCCAACACAGTTTTTCGCGTAACAGCTGACAAGCTTTCAGATCACGTCTACATAGAACAACTTAGAGCATACAGTCATCAGTTTAGACGTGAATCTATCAGATCAGATCAATAAAGTGCTTAATTACCGATTACGTATGCTATTTCTAGACCTAATGGTATCATTCCTGTGATTCTGGTATGAAAAAAAGCAAGTTATTCAAAGATGGAAAGAAGATCAACTAGCCAGTATATCAAATCATTTGAAGATTGATAGAGCTGGATATCTCTATATAAAGAACGATGAACATAAGCAATACAACAACTTTTGAACACAACAATTCTGCGAACAATCTTTACGCGATATATTGTTACGCTGTAAAAATTACATCACACAAAAGCTCACTTTTTATCATCGTCTTCATTTCAACCTTGCTCCCAAAAGAATTTATATTCATTTATTTGAGTTGTAACCACTCTTTAGTCTCGAGTCCTCATTGTAAATCATAAACAGAGTGTATAAAGCGTGTGTAAGCTGAAACAGCTTAGGGCCAACGTTTGTATTTGCAGAAAAGACCAGGAGTCTGTTTCTGTCGTAGAAGTGCTAGGAGTCTTGTAGCTTGCGGGCTGTCAGATCAGGTTAGAGCAGGAGCTATTGTAATCAAATCTTCTAGTGGAATCCTTCTTGTACAAGGAAGAAGGAGAGACGTAGGAGTTTAAGCTCCGAACTTCCAGAAACAAACTCTTGACTCTCTTTTACTTTACTGCATTCAGTTTTATTCTTATAGCTTTCAGTTTTATTTATATGTTCACTATTCAATCAAGTGTAGTAATCTTTGTTACTCGAGAGAACAGTAGCGCACTGAGTTCCTCAAAGCTGGTAACTCAGCTTAGAGGTTAGCCGAAGGCTTTAAAAATCTTTTTGAAAAGATTTTTGCAAAAAATTGTGAAAGAGTTCATTCAACTCCCCCTTCTGAACTCCCGAGCTGATATTTAAACTCTATTTTCGATCCAACACTTAGGTCACGACGCCGCCACGGGATCGCAGTCGGACCGCAGCACCGGCGGTATCTCTCTCATCATTAAAATCATTTCAGTCGTACTACACAACCTCAACTAAGAAAATGTATTATTTTCACCAAAACACCATACTAACTCCTAAACCAAAATAAAAATCCCTCTCTCATCATGAGCGAAAAATGCAAGGTCGCTGGGGATGTGCCAACTGAACTGCCATCCACTCACAGGTACTGCCCCTCGTCCTCAGTCTCCGTATCATCTACAGCAATCAAACGTAGTGTGCTTAGGGGATCAACAAGTAAAAAATGGACATATCAAGTACTAAATAATACATGCACATGCATTAAAATAATTATACTCAAATACTTTTTCTCAAACTTTAAATGCATAAGAAAAAATCATCGCAAGTCA
The DNA here is from genome assembly GCA_001598015.1 of Dorcoceras hygrometricum. NCBI lineage: Eukaryota > Viridiplantae > Streptophyta > Magnoliopsida > Lamiales > Gesneriaceae > Dorcoceras > Dorcoceras hygrometricum. The sequence goes on from KQ995717.1 coordinate 68,148, forward strand.
TTTTTCTTAAAATTCATGCATAGAAAATAAAATCGTAAATAAAAAGATTTTCTAATGAACTCCGTTTTTTACTGTGGTCCCTCAACCTCAAGTCTCCTGATCAAGCTAAATAATTATTGGCGCAGCGACGGATCCGGATCCCGCTCCCGGGGTGCAGCAGAAGTTTAAAATTTTGTGAGCCTGGGAACGGTCAATACACCTAATCAATAATCTAAACTTTCTTAGGATATTTAGAAGATTACCTTGCTGGCGTCTAGGCGTCTGGCTCCGACCAGTTACACTAGGGAATAGGCACTTCAAAGGTTGAACAGCTACGGCCTCCTAATCTGGTCCAAGACCGGAAGCTCAATTCCTTCATTGGTTTGCAATAGAAAACCAACGAAAGTTTCGTGAACGGAATCTCCTCACCGAGATGGTCGGAACACCTTCTGACGACGACGGTGGCGACGCGACGGCGACGAGGGGAATGGAGGAGGAGAAGAAAAATATAACTAGAGGGGAGAAGAGAATTTTCAACCCAGAGCATCAGTTGTGAATACAACTTTTTGGTGCGAGTAAAATGAATACCCCGTGGACCTTATTTATAAATTTTCCATGGGCTTAAACCAGCTTAATGAGCTTGGGTCGGACCCGGGCCCAGTGAACATTGGTTTCAAGTCCATCATTGTGGCTACATCATAATCACGATCAGACCGATCTACACAGTTTACAAAACTGAATATTATGATGTGAAAACAATTTTTCAGACCACCTAATCCAAAATAGCATTTAGGCCCTATCAACTTTAAGGATAGTCATACTAGTCCAAGCAATTTAAGGAAATCACATTTCCACCCAGTTAATTTTAGGAAGTCACCCTTCCATCCTTCCTCCTACAATACTCAACAAATTGAGCTTAACTAGTCCAAGCAATTTAAGGAAATCACATTTCCACCCAGTTAATTTTAGGAAGTCACCCTTCCATCCTTCCTCCTACAATACTCAACAAATTGAGCTTAATTTCTATATGGGAATTGAGAAAACAGTACTTGTGTGACTCTCAATGGTTCAGGGATACAAATAATCATGGGCTCACAACATTTGTTACTCCGAAAACACATTTTCGGACTTACCCATCAGATCATGGTAAAGCGTCTAGCAACATCGCCCCATGATCCCCTAGGTATCACTGATAGTGACTGCAAGAACCAGTCGGTCATAGTTAGCGTACAGTACGATCCTTTCAACTCAAATATCCCGATCAGATCAACGACCATTGGTAAATAGAGAGTCGCTAGAGATCCAATAACCATGCATACATCTTGGAGATCAAATAGTGACATCGCATGTGTTACTAGGTAAACCCATTTACCAATAACACATCTAATACTCTGGCCAGAGATTTGTCACACTATTATCTCCTTAGATAGCATAGGATATCAACACACAAGGGAGATCGGTGAATCCTCTACAACGAAGCATCGACTCCTACATGCATCGGGACCTCACCCAACCCCGCCACCTGATGACCCCAACTGAGTCGGTAAACGGGTCAAAGTGAGGCACCTATCATGTAGAGTCTCAATTATGTTTCGAGTAATAAGGTCTAATCTGTACAACCAAGACCTCTGACTTAAACCACTCGATAAATGATAACCACTTGGAAAGTCCGAGCGAGGGTAGTTCGATAGATCACCAGGTCACTATCCATTTGCATGCTCAGAACATCACTATTTTCCCTACCAATGAAACGTGGTACTTCGCATCGCAGATGCTAGTCTCAAGCTCGGGCGGCCCTTATCCTCTTTTGGACGATCCAATCGACTAGGAACAAGTTTAGAATACAGAGTGACTATTAGATGTGTTTAATAATAGCCATCAAATCCACTATCACATCAAACATACACTATAGTGCATTCAAGGTTTTTATCCAACAAGTGTAATCATAATAATGAAGATGAAGAATGCCATAAAAGAATACGAATTTCATAAATAAAGATCGTTTTACATAGAGTCAACAAGAACCCACACGCCACAAGTTGCCTAGTTTCTAACAACCTCCCACTTGACCTAAAGCCAACTACTCATCAGACGTAGTCCCATTGATTCACGATATTTTTCAAAAAATGGTCCTGGCAAGGGCTTCGTAAGTGGATCAGCAATGCTGTCTGCAGAGACGACTCTCTCAACTGCTATGTCACCTCTAGCCACAATATCCCGGATTATGTGGTATTTCCTCCGTATATGTTTGGATCTTTGGTGAGACCTAGGTTCCTTTGCTTGCACAACGGCACCCGTGTTTTCACAGTACACAAGGACTGAACCAACTCCTTCAGGAATCATGCCCAACTCTTGGACTAAATTCCTCATCCAAACCGCCTCTTTAGCAGCAGCTGATGCTGCGATGTACTCAGCCTCAGTGGTTGAATCCACGATGGTGTCTTGCTTGGAACTCTTCTAAGAGACAGCACCACCATTGAGCATGAACAAAGAGTTGACTTCGAGTCATCCACATCGCATTGGAAGCTAAATCAGTATAGCCTTCCAATTTAGTTGACCAACCCCCATAGACCATGAACATATTCTTAGACCTTCGTAAGTACATAAGTAATAGTCTTCTACAGCCTTCCAACTGCATTTGGCTATTTCCTAATCAGTCTTCGGACACATAGACTTAGATAGAGTGACCCCGTGGCACATAGGTAGGTGTCCTCTCTTGGAATATTCCATAGAGAACAACTTAAGTATGGTATCGATGTAGGTCGCTTCGGTGAGTCCGAGCATCCTTTTCCATCTATCTCTATAGATCTGTATTCCTAGAATATAGGATGCTTCACCCATGTTCTTCATCGAGAATCTACTAGACAACCATACTTTAGTTGACTGTAGCATTCCTACATCATTCCCAATGAGTAGAATGTCATCAACATAAAGCACAAGGAATGTCACAGCGTTTTTAACTACCTTCTTATACACACATGGCTCCTCGGGATTCTTGATGAAACCAAATTCTTTAATTGTTTCATCAAATCTCAAGTTCCAACTTCTCGATGCTTGCTTGAGACCTTAGATCGATCTCTGAAGTTTGCATACTTTATGCTCACTTCCTACATATATGAAACCCTCAGGCTGCATCATATAGATCTCTTCCTTAATGTTTTCATTAAGGAACGTAGTTTTCACATCCGCCATATCTGATAGTCGTACCATGATATTATGGCTAGCAGGATTGTAATTGACTTGAACATTGCAACTGGTGAAAAGGTTTCATCATAGTCAACACCTTGCCTTTGAGTGTAACCTTTTGCGATCAGTCACGCCTTGTAGGTCAGTAACTTACCATCAGGCCCAAGTTTTCTCTTGTATATCCATTTGATCCCAATAGAAACTATTCCTTCAGGAGGATTACAAGAGTCCAAACTTGGTTTGAATACATTGAGTCAATCTCAGATTTCATTGCTTCAAGCCGTAAATTAGAATCAGCATCGGAAATCGCCTCCTTGAAGGTTCTTGGATCACATCCAACAGTTGATTACTTTGATCATCTTCAAGGAGGAAACCATATCCCACAGGATAGGAACCCTTTCAGAACTCCTAGGTGTGTCCATATCAAGGATTGGCTCTTGAGGTGTGGGAGATTCACTTGGTACTTCAATTGGTTCTCGAACTTCTTCGAGTTCTACTATCTTGCCTATCAAGTAGAAATTCCTTTTCCAGAAAAGTGACATTTCTAGAAACAAACACTTTTGTTTCATTGGGATAGTAGAAGCACTATCCAATAGAATTCTTTGGATACCAAATGAAGTAGCATAAGATGGATCTATTATCCAGCTTATCTCCCACTATCTGCTTCACGTAAGCAGGACATCCCCAAATCCTCAAGTACGAGTACCTGGGTGTCTTGCCCATCCATATCTCATATGAAGTTTTATCAACTGCCTTGGTGTGGACATTGGTCAACAACATTACCATCGTTTCGAGTGCATAACCCCAAAACGAAGTAAGAAGTTTAGTGAAGCTCACATAGATCGAACCATGTCCATCAAAGTTCGGTTACGACGCTCTGCTACACCATTTAGTTGTGGTGTGGCCGAAGGGGTCCACTGTGAGAGAATCCCATTCTCTGTAAGATAGTGTTGAAATTTGTCACTCAAGTATTCTCCATCTCGATTAGATAGAAGTGTTTTAATACTTTTTCCCGGTTGATTTTCTACTCAGCCTTGAATTCCTTGAAATTTTCAAAGGATTCAGACTTGTGCTTCATTAAGTACAAGTATCCATACCTAAAGTGATCATCGATAAAGGTGATGAAGTAGGTGTGACCGGACTTAGTACCAATGCTAAGTGGGCCACACACATCAGTATGGATCAAATCCAATAAACCTTGAGCACGTTCAGGCTTGCCCGTGAAGGGCAATTTTGTCATTTTTACCTTGAGATAGGATTCATAAGTTGGTAAGGAGTTAAAATCAGACATATTAAACATGTCGCTCCTAATCAACTTGTTCATCCTATTTAAGGAAATATGACCTAGCCTAGCATGCCAAAGTTGTGCCAGGTTCAGACTATCGTTTTTCTTTTTGATTGTTGTTGTATGTGTTTCCACATCGTGAGTTGGAACTTCTCTCAATTTTAAGGTGTACAGATCATTTTCACGTTCCCCAATTCCAATTAAATATTTATTCTTGTAAATATTGTAAATCGAATTATCAAAATGACAAGAATATCCATAACTATCAATCATATAAACAGAAATAATGTTCTTTATTAATTCGGGAACAAATAAAACATCTCTCAACAACAACTTAAAAATTGAATTAAGAAATAAATATACATCTCCTACAGCTAGACGAAACCCTTGCTCCGTTTCTAAGCATCAAGTGGGTCTCACCCTCCCTAAGACGTTGACTTCTTGTCAATACCTGCAAGTAATTGCAGATATGAGATCCACATCCGGTATCAAGTACCCAAGAAGTCGGGTTAAGAGACATATTTATTTCAATGTAGAATATACATTTTGCAGTTCGCAACTGCTCGAGCTAATCCCGATAGTTCCTCTTCCAATGCCCAGGCTTGTGGCAGTGGTGGCAGACGTCTTCAGATTTGTTTGGCTTCGGAGCCCTTGCCTTGGTCTTCTTGGTGGGCTTTTCTTCCTTTTCAGGGGCAGAACGCTTCTTACCCTTGCGTTTGGGCAAATTCTTCGCAGAGGAAGAAGAGCCCAAAAGGAGGACGGGCTTGTACTTCTTTATGGTCCCCTCAAACATCACAAACATGTTTACCACCTCTTCAAGGGTGGCCTCTAGCTTGTTCATATTCAAGTTGACCACAAAGGGGTAAACGCAGCAGGGATGGAGAGGAGAAGCAGATCCACAGATAGCATGTGGAAGCGTGAAATCGAGGCTCCATAGCTTCTCAATGAACCCAATCATACGGATCCTATGCTCGCGGAACAAAGTCCCCTCGCGCATGCGGCTCGTCATGAGCTCCTTGACAATGGTGAACCTCTCACTCCGAGAGTTCTCCCCATAAAACTCCTTGAGATGAAGGTGTATGCCAGCAGAATACTCCGTCTTCTCAAATTGCCGCTGCATTTCATTGCACATTGATCCAATCATGTAGCAATGTGCTTTAAGCTCGTCTTCCCACCATTTGTCCAATTTTGACAGCTCCTCAGAACTGGCATTGGCAGGGGCCTCCTTCGAAGGGCTCTTCTCTAGCGTGTAGAGAAGTTTCTCTGAAACAAACACAATCCTAAGATTGCGGAACCAATCTTGATAGTTCAGGCCAGTGAACTTATTGCTATCCAGTATAGCAGCAAGTGGAATGATTATAGCAGTTTATACTTAAAGGAAAAACAGACATGCATTACAGACTATTCATGAAAAAAGCTAAGACATAAAACATTTAATTTTATGAATTACCCTCCCACTATTTTAACGATTTCACCACCCTCTAATGAAATCGAGAAAGCTAGTTTCCTTAGTGGGTACATAGAGTCCAATCAAGAAATCATGGTCCTGAATAATATCAGCCAACCATGACCCTCAAAAGTTAGAGCCCAATTGCAACAGGTGCAACCTCCATGTATTTACCTCACGTCCAGTAAGGGCCCAATAATATGACGCCGATTACTATCATGTGTCAAGATGACCCATCAATGTTGAGTTGTAATGGAAAGTCGTCATAACATCCCCAATAATATGAACCAACGTCATGGGAGTTCCATCCAACTCACAGCAAGTGTCAATGGCGTGTACAACTTTTCGGCACACAGAACCCCCCCAATAATATGAGTCGGGCTGTGTATGCGGGTAGCATCGACGTACACCCATTGTTGATGGAAGGTAGGAAATTTTAAACAATATTTAAATTCCCTTAGTTTATCGAATAAACTTTTAATCTTGATATAAATTAAAATCAAATTTAAAATGAGGGATTTTAATTTTGAAATACGCCCGAGCTTGAGACTAGCATCTGCGATGTGAAGTACCACGTTTCATTGGTAGGGAACATTGTGATGTTCTGAGCATGCAGATGGATAATGACCTGGTGATCTATCGAACTACCCTCGTTCGGACTTTCTAAGTGGTTACCATTTGTCGAGTGGATAAGTCCGAGTTCTTGGTTGTACAAATTAGCCCTCACTACTCGAAACGTCATTGAGACTCTACATGATAGGTGCCTCACTTTGACCCGTTTATCGACTCAGTTGGGGTCCTTAGGTGGCGGGATTGGGTGAGGTCCCGATGCATATAGGAGTCGATGCTTCGTTGTCGAGGATTCACCACTCGCCTTTGTGCGTGGATATCCTATGCTATCTGAGGAGATAATAGTGTGATAAATCTCTGGTCAGAGTACTAGATGTGTTTTAGGTAAATGGGTTTACCTAGTAACGCACGCGATGTCACTATTTGATCTCCGAGATGTATGCATGGTTATTGGATCTCTAGCGACTCTCGATTTACCAATGGTCGTTGATCTGATCGGGATATATGTGTTGAAAGGACCGTACTGTACGCTAACCATGACCGACTGGTTCTTGCAGGCACTATCAGTGATACCTAGGGGATCATGGGACGATGTTGCTAGGCGCTTTACCATGATCCTATGGGTCAGTCCGAAAATATGTTTTCGGAGTCGCAATTGTTGTGGGCCCACGGCTAGCTGTATCCCTGAACCATTGGGTCACACAAGTACTGGCTTCTCGATTCCCGCGTGGAAATTGAGCTCAATTCGTTGAGCATAGGAGGAGGAAGGATGGAAGTGCGACATCCTAAAATTCAACAGGGGTCAAAATGCAATTTTCCTAAAGTTTGGGCTAGTTTGACTATCCTTGAAACTTGGAGGGGCTAAACTGCAATTTTGGACTAGGTGGTCTGAAAAATTGTTTTCACATCATAATACTCAGTTTTGTAAACTGTGTAGATCGGTCCGATCTGATCGTCGATTGGGATTATGATGAAGCCACGACGAGGTACTTGAACCGAATGTTCATATGGACCTGGGCCCGCCCCAGGCCCATTGGACCGGTCCAAGACCATCACATGTCTATTAATACTTGACCTAGGGCTACATTGTCTACAGTTGAACCGAATGTTCATACGGGACTAGGCCTGACCCAGGCCCCATTGGGCCTGTTCAAGCCCATCACAAGTCTATATATATATGTGTGCCCTAGGGTTACATAACACTACTACTCCAAAAACCCTAAAGTAGCTGCCCCCTCCTCTCCCTCTCCCACACGGCCGCCGCCCACCTTGCGCCGCCGCCCGCCGTGTGCCGTCGCCTGTCGTGGTTGGACTTGTTCCGACCGTCTCGACGAGGAGATTCCGTCCGTGAAATATTCGTCACGTTTTCTAGTGCAGACTGACGAAGGGATCGAGATTTTAGTCGTGGATCGGATTCGGAGAACGACAACAGCCAACCGTGGAAGTGCCAATTTCCTCGTGAAATTGGTCGGAGCCAGGCACCTAGACGCCAGCAAGGTACCAAATCAAACATCGTATGTATGTTTATTTTCTATTACTATTATGTATTGACCGTTCCCGGTGCAAAATTTTGAAATCTTCCGCTGCGCCTCGGGAGCGGGATCCGGATCTGCCGCTGCACCAAAAGGTAGGAAATTTTAAATAATATTTAAATTCCCTTAGCTTCATGATCTTATCGAATAAACTATTTTTTATGATCCATTTAGAAGTCATGGACTAACATTCTCTAAGAGTGCTTCCAGGTAGTTGGAGGGGCTAAGGCCTACTTAAAAACCAACTTCCTAAGACAAAGCAACGTCCCTCAGGGAGACCAGTCGGTACTAGCCATATTTAAGCCAGTTTATGAAGGACTCTCTTAGATCACATTTTGTCACATTTTCTCATAATTGTCAATAAACTAAGTTCCTTTAATTTAATCATGAAACGTTTAATTTTGATATAAATTTTAAATCAAATTTAAAATGAGAGATTTTAATTTTGAAATTTGATCTCAATACTTTTAAATTAAATTTAAAATTTACGGATTCAACAGATATATATCACATATATAAATGGGATGATTGATAAGCGAGAGCTATGCGATCCGTGGTTTCCAAGCACGGATCTAGGTCCAATCATAGGTGACATGCAGTATACAAATGTAATCCTATTACATAAGCTTTCAGTTTTACATATCTTCGATCTTTAATATCTATGATCATCATCTCCACCATTTTCAAAATTATCCTCCCACTAAGTCTAATATTTACATTTAAATATCCATGACAAGTAGGGATATATTTTAAAGGGGTAGGAACGGGCCATAAATCAGGCCCACTTTGATATGATTTCAACAATATTAAAACCAGAAAATGTAAAACGTAGCATACACCTAACACATTGGGCATGACTCTCGATCATCCCAAACATTATCTTTTCAATTAATCCAATTAATTCACATAAATAAAATAATCAAATCAAATTTGATTTTATCCAACAAAATTATATTTTCAATATATAATCACATTTTATAAATAAAATCATATTTTGTTATTTTAATTGCATCAAATAATTTTGGGCTTACAATTTTAGGTCCAATATCTCAAAATTTACAAAAATTAATTTTGGTCCAACCAAAAAAGCTCGATAGCAACTATCGGCCCAAAAACTCGTCGGGCCGCCTGGGACAGGCCTGGAAAAACCCTAGGAATCAAATTCCAATGCCGCACCGCTCCGGAACCGCCGCCCGCACGCGTGTTGCACATCGTGCGCGTCCCCGTGACCCCGTGCACGACGTGTGCGTACGGGGGGCGGCCAACGCACACAGGATGGGCGGCAGATGCACGCACACACGTGCGGGACGTGCGCGCACGGGTACCGGCCAGCGGGCATAACGCCCGTAGGTATATGCGCGCAGGGCGTGCACGACAGGCACACAAAGCACGCCACAACGTTCGCGCGGGATGCATGCGCTGGCCCATGTGATGCCCACCGCAATGTGTCACGCAACAGGTGCGTGCGGCAGGCGGCGGCTGTGTGGTGGCCGTGCGGCGAGTGCAAATTTTTTTTTTGAAAAACCGAGATTTTGATGGAATTCAGGCAGAATGGTGTATTGATAGATCCGAGCCAAAGCTCTGATACTACTGTTGGCGCAGCGATGGATCCGGATCCCGCTCCCGGGGTGCAACGAAAGTTTAAAATTTTTTAAGCCCGGCAACGATCAATACACCAAACCAATAATGTAAACATTCATAGGATGTTTAGAAGATTACCTTGCTGGCGTCTAGGCGCCTGGCTCCGACCAGTTTCACTAGGGAATTAGCACTTCAACGGTTGAACAGCTACGGCCTCCTAATCCGGTCAATGACCGGAATCGCAATTCCTTTGTGGGTGTGCACTAGAAAACCAACGAAAGTTTCGTGAACGGAATCTCCTCTACGAGATGGTTGGAACACTTTCCGTCGACGACGATGGCGACGAGGGGAAGGGAGGAGGAGAAGAAAAATATAACTAGAGTGGAGAAGAGAATTCTCAACCCAGAGTATCAGCTGTGAATACAACTTTTTGGTGTGAGTAAAATGAATACCCCAGGGTCCCTATTTATAGATTTTTCATGTGCTTAAACCAGGTTAATGTGCTTGGGTCGGGCCTAGGCCTAGTGAACATTGGTTTCAAGTCCATCGTTGTGGCTTCATCATAATCCCGATCGACGATCAGATCGGACTGATCTACACAGTTTACAAAACTGAACATTATGATGTGAAAACAATTTTTCAGACGACCTAATCCAAAATAGCAGTTAGGCCCCTATCAACTTTAAGGATAGTCATACTAGTCCAAGCAAATTTAAGGAAATCACATTTCCACCCCCAATTAATTTTAGGAAGTCACCTTTCCATCTTTACTCCTACAATACTCAAAAAATTGAGCTTAATTTCTATATGGGAATTGAGAAAACAGTACTTGTGTGACCATCAATGGTTCAGGGATACAACTAATCATGGGCTCACAATATTTGTGACTCCGAAAACACATTTTCAGACTTACCCATCCGATCATGGTAAAGCGTCTAGCAACATCGCCACATGATCCCCTAGGTATCACTGATAGTGCCTGCAAGAACCAGTTGGTCATGGTTAGCGTACAGTACGGTCCTTTCAACTCAAATATCCCGATCAGATCAACGACCATTGGTAAATAGAGAGTCGCTAGAGATCCAATAACCATGCATACATCTTGGAGATCAAATAGTGACATCGCATGTGTTACTAGGTAAACCCATTTACCTGTAACGCATCTAGTACTCTGGCCAGAGATTTGTCACACTATTATCTCCTTAGATAGCTAGGATATCAACACACAAGGGCGAGCGGTGAATCCTCTACAACGAAGCATCGACTCCTACATGCATCGGGACCTCACCCAACCCCGCTACCTGATGACGCCAACTGAGTCGGTAAACGGGTCAAAGTGAGGCACCTATCATGTAGAGTCTCAATGATGTTTCGAGTAATAAGGACTAATCTGTACAACCAAGACCTCTGACTTAAACCACTCGACAAATGATAACCACTTGGAAAGTTCGATCGAGGGTAGTTCGATATATCACCAGGTCACAATCCATCTGCATGCTCAAAACATCACTATGTTCCCTACCATGGTACTTCGCATCCCAGATGCTCGTCTCAAGCCCGGGCGGCCCTTATCCTCTTTTGAACGGTCCAATCGACTAGGAACAAGTTTAGAATACACAGTGACTATTAGATGTGTTTCATGATAGCCATCGAATCCACTATCACATCTAACATACACTATAGTGCATTCAAGGTCTTTATCCAACAATTTTAATCATAATAATGAAGATAAAGAATGCGAATTTTATAAATAAAGATCGTTTTACATAGATTCAACAAGAACCCACACGCCACAAATTGGCTAGTTGGACACCTACTCTAACAATAATACCATGGTACCAGGTTGGAAAGGTATCCCAGTACTTTTCTGGAGCCCAGTCCTCTCAAGTGTAAAGGCACTCCAGTACTTATCTCAAGCCCAATACGTGCCATGTTGATGTGGCCAAACTGGACGTCTCCTGGCCCCATATCTGTCAAATTTAGAAACACCACAGCCAAGTCCCATCATTCAAAACATTTTCATCTTTTGCTCAACTTTCTGCCTCGAAAACAGTCTCATACCTCATGCCTCTATATAAACTTCAAGCCTGAATAAAAATACATTTTTTTCTTTTCCTCAAAGTTACGTAAAAACTGCATAATCCATAAAAAAATCTTAAGGCTGCTCAAGAATCATAAAAAATATCTTGAAATAATCATTTTATATTTTTCATGACAGTGGGCTGTCCCTAGAACTCAAAACCTGATCTGAATGCGCAGATCAGCTCGTGCTGATCAGCTCAGGTTGTAGGGTTCAGCTTACGATAACCCCGACAGTGTACCACGCGGTTTAGCTCACACCTAAACATCTCAGCTTAGGCGGCCAGATCGCGCATTCCCCTCTCAGCTTGCCCTACTCAGGTTAGCACGTCTACCAGATCAGCTCGGAGCTTCTGTCCAGATCGTGCACTGAAAACATCTAAGAGCACTCGATCATTTTAGAGTATGCAGATCAGCTCGTCCACCCAGATCAGCTCGAGGCTTCGGATCAGATCGCATAATGAAGACAGCTGAGCACTCGATCAGTTTAGGGTACGCAGATCAGCTCGCAACCCAGAACAGCTTAGGGTTCTCTACTCAGCTTATGATGGTCAACTCAGCTCGGGGGGCCAACTCAGCTCATGGGGGTCAACATAGCTCACGCGAGTCAACTGAGCTTACGGGGGTCAAATCAGCTTATGGTGTCAACTCAGCTTATGGCGGTCAAATCAACTTAGGACGGTCAACACATCTTAGGGCGGTCAACTCAGTTTAGGATGGTCAACACAGCTACGCTCAAAGAAGGAAAAACAGTTACGCTCAAAGAAGGAAAAACAGCTTGCGCTCAAAGAAGGAAGAACAGCTTACGCTCATAGAAGGAAAAACAGTTTCCGCTCAAAGAAAGAAAAACACCTTATGGTTAAGCTTACGCTCATAGAAGAAAAAACAGCTTACGACTCAACAGCTGAAGATACCCAAATTACAGAAAAAACTTACGACTCAAGCAGGGGAAACAACTTACGAAACCCAGTTTATAGAAAACATCTTACGATTCAACAGATTACAAAACCCAGATTACACACTTAGTGTGGATAGAAACATGGCTGGGAGAAAACACCAATTCACGTCCGACCACTGGCCCTTCTTCCTCGACATCAACAACCCTTAGACCCTGCTCTAAACTGAACCATCTCTCAACCTAGCCTCAACTGTCAACAAACACTCGACTCTTTCCCACAACTAAACTTCTAGGCACCTCATCATGTTTAAAAAGGAAAAATTACGTCACATAATCTCAAATTCATAGCCTAAACAAATCTGATAGGATCAATATGGTTCGAAAAATAGGCCTAGGAGTTCAGAAGGGGGGGTGAATGAACTCCTTTGGTATTTTAAAAATTCCGAAACCTTTAAAACGATTTTTACAAGCACCCGCTTAACTTAAATCCGAGTTACCAGATTCAAGATATCTCAGTTTTAATGCTGATTTCTTGGCTAACAGTAAATGTGCGGAAATAAGCCAATCAATCAATGAACAGTTAAAGCAATAAGTCAATGAAATAATGTAAAAGTGTAGAGTCTAGAATTTGTTTATGGAAGTTCGGATATCAATATCGTACGTCTCCACTTCTTCCTTAACAGGAAGGTTTCACTAGAAGATTTGATGTTTACAGCCTCTGTAACCACCCAGTCACCGAGCCTCGCTCAAGATGAACTCCTAGCAACTCCAATCAACAAGCAGGCGCAGCTGCTGAATACAAGTAATGTAGTTTCTCGAACTGCTTCACAGAGCCAGTTCGTTACAGACTCAATATGAATATAACAATGAGATACACAACTATTTGATACTGTAGATCTTCTGGTTTCTAAGCTATGAAACAAGATTCAACAAGTGAACCAGAAGATGACTCGAAGATTGAAAACAGTTAAGAACAGTGATGAAATTCTTCTTCGAGATTAAAGCACTGGACTTCAATAGATTTTGCAAGATTTCTTTTCCAGTGACTGTGTGAGATTTCTGTAAGTGATACCGTAGAAACAACAAGCTCAAAAGCTGTGGAGACGATGAATGGCAGAGACAGAGAGAGCGAGTAAGCGAGAGGAAGAGAGAGCTTCTTCAATTCAAATTCCAGCTACTTATACTCTTTGTCTCCAACGGTCATAAAGATAGCCAGAAGGATATTCCCTTTGCAAATCTTCAACAAAATACGATTACGGTATGCAAAATGCAATTTGCGTTTTGTCAGTACTGAATTGTCGTATCTCCTTATTTGGGAAAATATCGTATAACGTCCTCTGTATATTGTGTACTATTTACCCAAAATAGTACTGACCGTGTCTCCTTAATTCCAGGCAATTGTACGATTTGATCTTCACCATTGATTCTATCGAATTTGAATATATGATCGTGTTTGAATCGGTTCGTCGTTTGCGCCTGAAATCTCTCTGTTAAAATAGTTCTTTCTTTCTCAAAGAAGAAGACTATCTTAGTGCTGATTTGAGTAAACGTAGTTGTTACATCTGAATATATCAACATCTGAAATAGATAGAGATTACTTTAAATTGCAACATCTGAATGCAAGGACTGAATGTTTGCGACTTCTGAAAATATACTGTTCCTGAGTCTGAAAGCTTTATTAAATAAATAATCCAAAATCTGAATCGTTCCCTATAAGTTACTTCTGATTCAAAGTAGCTTTATCAAAAACTGAATACATCCACTTCTGAAATACTGAGATCTGAGATACTGAATAATATTGTTTACTACTGAGATACTCGAAACTGAAACAATATATCACAAACTGTTACTCAAAACTGAATGCCATATGCTTCCAACAATAGATCTTCCACTGTAGCTCACTTCTGAATACACTGTTCCCGAAATCTGAACTGATCCAAAAATCCAAATCTGTTTCAAAACAACGGCCTGACAACAAAGAGTGACGTCACGTCTTCTGAACCTCAATAACTGAGATGACGTCACTATTTCTGAATACTTCGAAATACTGGGATGAAGTATAGCTTAACTGTTAATGACTATAACTTACTGACTGTCCAGATGTTACTTTGAATTCAGCACTTGTCTTATTTTTGTTATCACCAAAACTAATAAATTTTACCTTAACAATTTCTACCTTTTTGGTGATGACAAAAACTTAGCAGCCTTATAACCTATATAGATAGGCAAAAGTAAATTGCGCAAAGTCTGCTGAAATATTTATATATCTCATAACTGAATGATGTACAAAAAATTGTACAAGAACTGAAAGAAGGAAAATCTAAAACTGATTCTTCTTATATAACCACCATTCAGCGTTCTTTTTATACGGTCCACCAGCACCACTGTACCAGATCCTCTTTTCGTTGAAGAGCCCTTTCTATCATCTCTTCGGCCACTTCCACCAGAACTGCCTCCATCACCTCCTCTGCTTGCATTACCCCCACTAGGTCTATTTGGATCATTGGAAGGCAGTTGAGGTCGGCGGCTGCTACTTTCTTCCCCCTTTTTGTCATTACCACGATTATTGTAGGCAACAAGTTCACCCAACTGAGAGGAAAGATTGTTATAATTTTCCTGTGCCTGTGCACAAAAATCCAGTTGTTCGCTTCGAAGATTAGCAAGCCTTTCATCCATATCTTCTATGATAGCCTTTTGTTCTTTAGCCTCTTTGCGAGCATCCGCTTGGTCTGTCGTTAAAATGGCAGTTTGTGTGCGGATAGCTTTTAGGCCAAGCGAAAGAAAATTTGTCATTGTGAGCTTCATGACGTATGCCTGTGATCAAACGGTGAAAAACTTGATTCTGCTGATAAAAGGCGTCAAGAATGGTTGTCTCAAGTTGTTTGATTTTGTCAAGAACTTCGTTATGAGAATCGTCCAATCGTCTAGATTCCTTCGATTGATTTGTAATAATGCGAGACATGGAAGTCCGTAGATCAATAAAGATTCGGAAACAGCAGATTGTAAGTAAAACTGAGCAGTAGTGGGGGTGGACCCAAAAACATTTGTGGCAAAAACTTCTTCATTCATAGGACTGCTGAAAATCTAGTTGATTACTGCTGGAAGAGAGAGACTTAGGAGATGGAGAACCGTAGACTGAAGAAACATCAGAGTAAACTAGCTCTACTTGTGGTAGGCACGGAAAAATTGGCGTTGCAACAGAATCGCTGAAAAATTCAACAAAATTGTTTATATCTGTGCTTTGCTGAAGAACATCGCAGAAACCAATCGGAACCTTCTGAAGGATATCCACTACTGAACTCTTAATAACAAGATCCCTGCAAGGACTGAGAGAGACAACTGGGTATAGGCAGCCAAACATACTGTAACGAGTGATATCTGTACATACTCTGTACCAGCCCCATGTTTTGATTAAAGACGGCGCTGCTCCCCAATATTGGGTAGGCTCGATAAAGTAGCAGTGAGGAGCAAGACAGTCTTCAGTAGCTCTTTTCGGCAGCTGTTTTCTATATTCAAACAGAGACAATCTACAACTGCTTTTCCAAAACTCATTACCCTGCAGAGGCGTCCAGATTCCAACGATTAACACCATTGGTCTTACCCAGCAGGTGGACTTGGACAAGGAATAAAATTGTGCAAGAACGACACCACTGCTATCAGCAGAATCATCAAAAGATTTGGAAGAACATGGTCGTTCCGCTATCAATCTGTGCTCTTTATCTTGTACCAACAGTGCATCCAGCGATTGAAGATGAGCAGCAGAGAGTAAGTCAATGATATGGGAAGCCATGGCTGTCCACGGTTGACCAGGCGCAAAATATTTCCTATGCGATTCCAAAAATTTCCGTATAAGCATTTCTCTGTATTTGAAAATTATGTGCATTCGTCGCTTTACTGCAGTGTCCAGAGAGGTTGTTTCCGCCCAATTCAACATATGCTTCTCCTTTGCGGCTATTACATTGACTGATTCTAAAATATCAAGTAATTGGCTGAGACTGAAATAATGAAAGAAAGAAACAACATCCTGTATAACTTGCCCACGGAGCTGTACAAGGAATTCGATATCTCCACAGATCAGTTGTACCATCTCTCTGGCCGGATTTCCTTTTAAAATTTTCCTACTATAAAATTCCCAAAGCATAATGGCCTCAAAATCAATTTTATAAAAACATCTTTACCTCAGTGTTCTCATCGTCTCCATTCCGGCCTCGTAGCACCTGTGATAAAAATTCTGAAAAGGTATTCGTCATAAAATAATTTAAATAATTAATATGGTAGGTATCAGAGAGTAAATTCAGTATAGCTATTAGAATAAGAGAAAATAATACGCATGCAATTCTTAAAAAGGAAAATTTCTAGGCGTTACACACATCTAGTCCAGTTTCTCTTCAAACTCTAATGTTTCCATAAATGATTTTAGTAATCGATTGGAGTATACTAATATGCTTGAGTCTAGTGATGATGAGGTACATGTTAGATGATCAGCAAAAGTTTTCCAAGTTGATCCTGCCGAAGAGATCCAACCTGAGCCAGCAGAGGATATCCAAGCTGATCCAGCAGAAAATGCGCACACTAATCCTATTGGAGATATCCAAGCTGACCTGGTAGAAAAACCCCAGCTGATGCAGCCGAGGATGATCAAATCAATCCAGCAAGTGTGTAGGGAGAACCAGAACAGATCGCATCTGATCCCTATAGACCTGGTTTCCGGTGGAATAAGAATCATCCACCTGAGCTGGTCATCGGTTAACCCTTCTGCTCCATTAAGAACACGACCAGATGATAGACTAGTATTTTAATTCTGCATTCATCTCACATATAGAACCTAAGAAGATAGATGAGGCCTTAGCTGACCCAAGCTAGATAGATGCTATGCAGGATGAACTTAGACAATTTTAACGAAACAGAGTATGGAACTTAGTTCCTAGACCATATAATCAAACTGTTATAGGTACTAAATGGGTTTATAGGAACAAACTCGATGAATATGGCACTGTAGTAAGAAATAAAGCTCGTTTAGTGGCTCAAGGTTATGGACAGGAAGAAGGCATAGATTTTGATGAAACATTCGCACACGTGGCCAGATTAGAAGCTATTCTTATATTTATTGCATATGCTGCTTTCAAAAATTTCAAAGTCTATCAAATCGATGTCAAAAGTGCATTTTTAAATGGAATTCTAAGTGAGTAAGTATATGTCGCACAACTTCCTGGCTTCGTAAATCATACCAGACTAGATTATGTTTATAAACTGGATAAAGCTCTATATGGTTTGAAGGAATCACCAAGAGCTTGGCATGATACTTAGTCTAAAGTTTTGCTTGATCACGATTTCATTATCGGCTCTGTCGATAAGACCTTATTTAAATTATTAAGAATGATCATGCTTTATTGGTTCAAATTTATATTGATAACATTATTTTTGGCTCAACTAATCCAAAGCTATGCGATAAATTTTCTAAGCTGATACAGGACAAGTTTGAGATGAGCATGATGAGCTAGCAGACATTTTTCCTTAGATTGCAAGTGAAGCAGCTTGAGAGTGGAATTTTCATCAATCAAGCTAAGTACACAAAAGAACTCTTGAAGAAGTTCGGAATGGGAAAATGTTCACCAACTGCGACCCCAATGAATGCTTCAACAAATTTGGATAAAGAAGAAGCTGGAACTGCCATTGAGTAACAATTTATAGAGGGATAATCGGATCGCTACTGTAATTAACTGCTAGAAGACCAGACATCATGTTTGCTGTCGTATGTGTGCTAGATTCCAGGCTGATCCTGAACAATCACATTTTATTACTGTTAAAAATATTCTTAAAAATTTAAAGGGAACTTCAAATATGGGTCTTTGGTATCCAAAGATTAAAGTTTTAATGTAATTGGCTATTCAGATGCAGATTATGTAGGTCGTAAGATTGATCGGTATGGCATGAGTGAAACTTGACAATTATTGGGAGATAGATTGATTTCATGGTTTAGCAAAAAGCAGATATCAATTACCACGTCTACAGTTGAGGTAGAGTACTTAGCAGCTTGAAGATACTGTGCTCAGATCTTATGGATACAACAACATCTTAGGGACTATGGTATTGATGCAACTGAAGCTCCTATCTTCTGTGACAACACGAGTGTCATCGCCATCACTCAAAATCATGTGCTGCATTCAGAACGAAGCATATTGATATACGACATCATTTCATTCGAGGTCATGTGCTAAAGAAAGATATCCGGCTGGAGCATGTTCCAAAAGATATGCAAGTAGCTGACATCTTGACAAAGCCTCTGCCAGACGCTATGTTCTCTTACTTTAGAAATATTTTAGGTCTCTTGGATATGTCATAATTTATGTTCGGTAATAATTTTTTCAGGGGGAACAATTTGGTTCAAACAGATAAAAACGGGAGTCTAGTGAATGTACCGTGTTATTTAGGTCCGTGCCGATCAGTATCCGTGCCGATATGATATAGTAACGTTTGAACGATTGAGATTATTTTGCCTTTTAAAAATTTTTAAAATCAGACGATTACATTTTTTAAATTTTAAACGACAGTCAACCGAAATTGGCGTGTGTCCATTAATGTTTCTCTCTCATCGTTCACACATAAACACTGTACTTGTTCATTTGTTTCTTCACGTTTCAAACAGCTTCTGTTGCATTCAAAATTTCTCTCCATCCTTCACTCTATTTGTTTTCTCAATCACTCTAAAAAACTTTCAAATGGCTAGCTTTGTTAACAATTCCTTGCAGGTTAACTTTGACTCTATGCTCACCATGGCCGATGAAGGCATGGTGCGTATGTTCAGGTCATTGGAGGAGTCCGGTCTCCGTGGTTTTCTAGGGGTTTCTGGCTCCGTTTACGATAAGGCACTCACTCAGTTTTTTTGAAAATGATATATTCTTGGATGGACAGATTGTAAGCGCAGTCTTGGTTGAGAGAGTTGTGGTTACGAAGGAGGTGTTTGTGTAGAATTTCCAACTCCCAGTGGAGGATATATATGGTTTTACCAATCTTCCGGATAAGGTCGTGGCAGTCATGAGTGTGGTTTTCTCTCTGTCATGCATCCCCTTCAAGCCGTCGAGCAAGAAGAGAGAGACGAAGGTAGAGAGTACCGGTTGCTGAACGACATTGTGTTCAAGTCGTTGACGGCCAAGGCAAGGTCCTTCAAAGCGGTCACTACTGAAAGATTTGATATAATGGTGGCGATAACCGTCGGGATTAAGATCAACTGGGCACACGTGTTGTTCAACATCTTGGCTGCCATGGTGTCTATGCCTGGAAAGCAATCCTATGGTTATGGCGTCCAGTTGAGCTGTTGTTGGAGAATTTGGTTAAAGCGGATCTTGGGGAATCCGTGGCTCTGCATCCCCCTATGGTGTTGACCACCAAGGTCGTTAATCAAGCTTCTGTCAAACTCGAGCGTGCGACAAAGAAACATGGGAAGAAGGCAGCAAAAACTGCAGAGACAAAGAAGAAGAAGGCGCTGCAGAGGAGCAAGCGACCAGTGGAGGAGGTCTCCCATCAGACTGCTCAGATGCGATCTGACGCCAGCTCAGACTCATCTGAGCGTCCTCTGGCAACAATTGCTACGATCCAACCCAGTGGTCCACGCCCCAAACGGAATATGGTTTTGGCATATTCCTATTCTGAATCTTATGCTTCTATGGAGCCTCCTGTGCCAATGAAGAAGCCCGTTCTCAGAGGCCAAAGAAGACAAAACCTCTCAGCCATTCCCATTGGAGCAGCTCAGGCCTTTATTCCTGAAATTCCTGAAGGAGAAGAGGCTGATGGTTCTCAAGCGGGAGGGGTCTTCTCTACTGCTAAGAGGGTAATATCCTAGATGAGGTTGGAACTGTTGGTGTTAGTGGTTGTTCGGGTGCTGAGGCACAGGATGGGGATGCCCGTGCTGATGAAGGGATGGCCTCGGCTGGTCCTCATCTGGAGGACAGCTTTGTTCATTAGAGTGTTGATCGAGCCACAAAAACTATCAAGATCAGGGAGATAAACTGGACTACCCATTTCCTCCCAAAAATTGATTCGGCAGCCAAGGGCAAGGAGCCACTGCAGGAGTTTGAGAGGCCAAAACTGGTTTCGGAATGATGTACAGAGGTGCTAAAGGACATTCATGACAAAGTGGAGCCTTTGGTCACTCATTTGATGAATGGAGATGTTCCAAACTGAGGTGCAGCTGAATACGATTTTGTCGATGACGCCCATTGAGAGTGTAACCAAATTGAAGATGACTTGATGGTACGGGCTGAGACAGATGGGTGCCTCAGCTGATGATGAGGCGCGAGCTGATCCATCCAAAGATGGTTGAAAGAGCATTTGGAATCCTTCGATCATAGAGAATCCTCTACCAACCACGATCTCATGAGCATCCGCCGCCTGGAAGGTGAATTGAAGCAGGCTAAGGATATTTAAAGAAGTTATCAGGCGTAAGCTGGTCTCCTTCGGGAGGATCCTGAGAGTTCTGTATTAGGTGCGACTTTCAATGCCCAGGACCCAGCTTTTTTTAACAATTGAGTACTCGTAAGTGAACGGCGATTGAGCAACCGACTCAAATAAATTCATCCACCCAAACTAAGATTCCAGTGACGACAACCGAGCACGAGGCATCTGGCTGTGCTGAGGAATCAGATACTGAAATAGTTTTTGAGGAGCAGTGGATCCAGAACGGAATAAGGAGCGGCAGGCTCCAGAACAGCCCGAGGAGCAACAGTATAAGGAGCAACTGGCTCCAGAGGATCAAGATGCACATATTGAGGAGACACCAGCTCTTGCCATGGTGCGTTATACTACGCCTCAAGCTGAAGATCCTACTAGTTTTCCCAAGCCGCTGCTGATTCTCCCATCAGATCTGACAGTTCATCTCTTCGAGACAATCTCATCAAGGATAGTACCCCGGTAGCACCCCTAAATCCGTCAGTAGAATTTCAGAAGATACAACAACCATCACTACGATCGATACATCAGTAATAATATGCATGATGCGCGGATTTTTGTCAAGCATTACTTTCAGCAGTTTAAGAAGTTGATCTACAAGAGGATAGATGACCTACTGGATTCAGTTGAGCGCTCTCAAGCCGCCATGGAGTCCAGAATAGTCACACAAATGAATGAAAATCAACACATGGCTACGAAGTCGCTACTCTTAGTTCAAAAATGGCTGAGGTAGTTGCGTGTTTACAAGATCGGGGTGATGCCAGAAAGGGGGAAAGCAATAAACAATGGAGATTTCTCCAAGAGTTTAAGAATTTCTAATCGGGAGAAAAGTTCAGTTAAGCAAAGTAGATATGAGCTGTATAGAATTGTATAGGGAAACAATTCTTTGTATTCTTTTCAAGAGAAATAAAATTTTATTTATCTCAATAAGAAAAAATTCTTTGTATTCTTTTCAAGAGAAATAAAATTTTATTTATCTCAATAATGTCCAATTTTGTCATCATCAAAAAAGAGAAAATTGTTGGATTTCTTAAGTTTGGTGAGGACAAATATAAGTAAGACAAATCAGATCGGACACTAAGCGAACAGATCAGGCCATAGCTAACATCGTGTTCTATTTCAGATCAGATTAGAACAAATCTGAGTAAGGACAACTCATCTATAGTAAGCAGATCATATCAGAACAGCTTAATTAAGTTCACGAGCACATCATCTAGAAGCGGAACAGTTTAGAACGAAACAAGATAAGAGCATATCAGTTCAAGAACATATCAGCTTAGAATGAAACAGTGGAGATTAGATCAGTTCAGAATTATTAAAACAGATTAGTTTAGAACAAAACAGCTCAGAGATCAGTTCAGCTCAGAAGAGTTCAACTCAGATTAACAGAAATCAGCTCAGGACTTCAATACGCAATCTGATAGTCAAATCATTCTGATTGTTACATAATTTGACTTCAGAGGATTCATTTATAGTCGTTAGGTACACTTACGGATAATTTCAGTAAATTCCAAGGGCGACAACTTTATCAGAGTTTCCATTTTGAGAAAATATGGATAAAATATGGAAAACATTTAATGTACAGTACAAGGTACAGTACGAGAATTAAATGTTCATTGAGTCTCAGGCATCAGCTCAGGATCCATTCGATGTATCTACTGGTAATATTTACTACAATTGGATCCGAAGTGTATAAATAGAAGATCGCTCTTGGGAAGCACATATACATGAGAAGTGAACAATGATTTTTTTCAAGAATAGATCGCGAGCTTATCGGTTGATATAATTTGTTCAACGAACCAATATTCTTTTCATATCTTTGTATAGGATCTAAGCTTGTTGCTAAATCCTTAGGCTTGAGCTTGTTTTATTACTCATTCAGAAAATCCTTTGAAAATCATTGTAAACACAGCCTGCGAGCTGTTGTGATTTGTAAGACTAGGATTTCAGCTCTGGTGCGGCCTGACTGACTGGATTTGGATATGTTGTATTCTAATCAAATCTTCTAGTGGAATCCTTACTTATTCGGAATAATGGGAGACGTAGAAGCGTTGTTTCGAACTTCCATAAATAAACATTTCTCTCGATCTGATTTTACTTTAGCATAGCATTTGCATCCTTTGGACACTGTTTGATTGAACTCATTCCGCATAAACTTTTTATTGTTCAAGAGAACAGATTATATTGAGTTACAGATTAAGTTGTCAACGCAACTAATCTGAAAGTTATTTATAAAGCACAAAAATTTTCTAAAGAGTTTATTAAACCCCCTTCTAAAATCTGTATTATGTTTTTTCAATCCTAAAAATATATATATTTCATCGACATAATTAAGTCCGAGTGATAAACTAGTATCGATATTTTGAGTATTCGTATATTTTAATTCACTATTTTTGTATCATGTCTAAGAAGAAAAAAATTTATCCGCTTCTAAGCTTCCGTGTTTTAGCGTTAGTTGTCTACTTACGCTTGATAATAAGCACTGGTCCCGACATACAGAATGATTTTACAAAATTCCAAAAAAAGTGTTTCAATCGTCCACATCATAATAATTGAATTTACAAAAGCATACTCACCAAAATTTTGAAGTACATGTAAACAATG
The DNA here is from genome assembly GCA_001598015.1 of Dorcoceras hygrometricum. Lineage (NCBI taxonomy): Eukaryota > Viridiplantae > Streptophyta > Magnoliopsida > Lamiales > Gesneriaceae > Dorcoceras > Dorcoceras hygrometricum. Next base: position 91,754 of record KQ995717.1, read on the forward strand.
AACAAAGTCGGTACTCCACAATGAAAAAACTTTTTACTCATGCTCTACGCTTTTAGACTAATATAGTGTTAGGATCAAATGCCTATCACAAAGCCAAAAGCTATAACTGTTAGTCAAGTTGTAACTTTATTTTCCTATAAATGTGACAACGCAAAGTGCATTTATTATATACGTTAGGGTCGGTCGGGCTTCGGCTGAATAAAATGCTCCAGATGCTTATGTCGGCAATTGGCATTTATTACCAACTTGCTGTCTTGCAAAGGTAAATACCACGTTTCAATTCATTGGCTATGGAATTATGTAGCCGAGCACATATATATATGTTCCTTCATCGTTGCAGAGCATCCCAAAATATTCTTCTCTCTCGTTTAAATATATATAAGTGTATATATTTATATTTATATATTTTAGAGTGTATTCTATAACATTTGTAAGATAGGTTTATCCTGTATTAAGAGAGTGTGTGTCTCTTTGGAAACACATGTGAGATGATGTAACTTTCAAAATATTATAGTGGTATTTTTCATCTTATCCGTGGTTTTTACCCTAATAATTTTAGGGGGTTTTCACGTAAAATTTCGGTGTCCATTTTTATTCTCCAATTTAATGTTCTATCTCGAGATGTCTCACCTGTGAGACCCGAAATTTAAGAAAGATTAATTTGTTGGATTAATCGGATTTTAGGAATTCAGGTTTGTGCGTGGAACAAATCTGGTTGTCCAGCTTTCAGTTGGAAGGCTCCGTAAATAATTTTGGGTCAGATTTCATGTTTGGAACAATTCTGGAAAGCTTATATATTTTCATGTTCAGCGTCCAGATTCATGGAGAGATCTGTTGGTGCTGGGCGCTTGGATGTTTACCGCGTGTTTTGTTAGCGTGAGAGGTATTACGAGTCGTTTGGTGGCAATTCAGATGTCTCGTTAGCGTTCAGAGGAGAGATCTGATGGTGCTTACGTATAGAGGTCTGCCCGTGTGTTTCTTTATCGAGTGTAAAACGTTGTCATTTAGATAAGTTGGAACGATGTCGTATGGGCGTAGCGCTAGTACGAGAGATATGCTCATGCGCGAGAGAGATCTGTTGAGTGTAGCGCGAGATTGATGCGACGCCGTATCACAGGGATTTGTTAGTGATAGTGCGCTAGAGTGAGAGAATGCCACGTGTTTGTCAGCCCCGTGGAGTTGACTGCTGGTGATGTAGCGCATTAGTTGAAATCTGTTTCAGTTGTGTTGGACTCCTTTCAGATGTCACTGTTGCGACGTCGTTTTGTTTGTAATAGCGGGAGCCTCTATACACGGTCGTTTCCAGGTTCGGATGTCTCGCTTGGAGATGAAATCTGGTTGGTGCGTTAGCCTTCAGTAGTATAGAATCTGTTGTAGCATTTCGGACAGATGTGATGACATGTCCCAATGCCTCAGCGACGCCGTTTAGCTAATAAGCGCTGTTTAGCGCTAGGTTTCAGATTCCTCTAGCGGGTGAGAGTTTTGAGCAGATTTGAACGTTTTGCGTTGACCGATTTTGCTTTGCGTTGTTAGTAGCTGGTGCGAGCGCAGAGATCTGTTTTGCTATTACGATATCGTTTTGATTATAAGATATCTGTTTGAGCGTAATGTTTTGTCTAGCGCGAATTTCAGACTTGTGAGGAATCTGTTTCGCTGCTGTGTGGTCGTTTTGCTATTTAGGATGTTTCGTTATTTGAGGGATCTGATTGCTAGCATAAATTCAGATGTCAACGATTGATCAACGTGGCTGTGTTAACTGATGAGAGACATTTGTTGGCAGTAGCGCGCAGATGCGAGAAATTGCGAAGAGAGAAATCTGTTTCAGTGGCCAGCGACATCGTTTCGATTTGGTTAGCGGAGTATTCGATGCGTGAGAATTCTTGTTTCAGATTTGTGTGTGAGCGCTGGTCCTAAGTTCGAGAAATCTGTTTGGTGATAAAATATGATGCAAGAATATGTTTTCGTCGCTGATGGACTTTAACAGTAGCGATTGGCTGGAGGATTTTAAATACTATTGTTTGTAAACACTTAGCATATTTTTCTCGAACCCGATATTTCCCATTGTCTTCCTCGAAAACCCTCGTCGGCTACTGTTCATGCGAAACCTTTCTCGTTTGATTATCGCCGATTTACGCTGCTGTTTGATACAAGATTTACGGCGCTGAGTTCGTCCTGCTAAGAGCTTTTGTGTTGGTCCGTATACTATATTGGGATCAAAAAGATCAGCAGGCGCTGTTTTGACAACCATTGAAAATTTTGCGCGCTGCCGATACAAACTTGAGCTGCAATAGCTCGTTGTTCTTGAACATTTACAATAAACAGAGCACCGGAGACAGATCTGGTATGATTTAAAAATCATGCGGAAAATACCAGAACTGAATCCTATATTTTAAAACAACTCAAACAGATTTATGTACAACATAAATCTGTTCGAGATTCGTGCTTGTGTGTGCTGCTAATGTGATGCTAAG